>CAUYLG010044384.1:0-24565 GCA_963573385.1 Cacajao melanocephalus | reverse complement strand
CTTGCTAGGTTGGGGAAGTTTTCCTGGATAATATCCTGAAGAGTATTTTCCAGCTTGGATTCATTCTCTTCGTCACATTCAGGTACACCTATCAAACCTAGATTAGGTCTTTTCACATAGTCCCATATTTCTTGGAGACTTTGTTCATTCCTTTTTACCCTTCTTTCTCTAATCTTGCCTTCTCGTTTTATTTCATTGAGTTGATCTTCGACCTCTGATATCCTTTCTTCTGCTTGGTCAATTCGGCTGTTGAAACTTGTGTATGCTTCGCGAAGTTCTCCTGTTGTGTTTTTCAGCGCCATCAATTCATTTATAATCCTCTCTAAATTGTCCATTCTCATTAGCATTTCATTAAATCTTCTTTCAAGGTTTTTAGTTTCTTTGCTTTGGGTTAGTACATGTTCTTTTAGCTCATAGAAGTTTCTTATTATCCACCTTCTGAAGCCTGATTCTGTCAGTTCATCGCACTCATTCTCCATCAGGCCTTGTTCTCTTGCTGATGAGGAGCTGCGATACCCTGTAGGAGGTGAGGCATTCTGATTTCGGGTGTTCTCAGCCTTTTTGCACTGGTTTCTTCCCATTTTTGTATACTTACACTCCCCCAGGAGAGTCCAGCCCAGGATCATCTGCTTCTCTTTCTAACCCTGAGGGGCTTCAAAGAGGCCTCAGCTGGATTTCCCTACTTTTATATCCGCCACTACCATCACCACTGCCATCAGCATTGGCAACAGTTTGAGTATTTACTATGTCAGCTTCTGCCTGGATCACTTGGCCTGTTTATCTCATTTAATTCTCACAGTGATCCTCCTAGGTAGGGAGTCATGTTGTTTCTTCATATTTTGTGGCCATTAGGTAACAGACAGAAATGTATTCAAAACCAACCCAAATAGTGAAAGGAAAACAGCAAAACTTCTCTCACCATGGAGCTTCTACCCAGTGCTCTCACTTGGAGTAACAAACAGACTCACATTTGTTGAGTGCCGAGTTCTATTTAATGAGCATGGCTTTGGGGCCATCACGCCCATGTTTGCAATTGCTTTGACCACACGCAGTTGTTATTCAGAGTCAGTGGTATTTCCAGAGGAGAGCAGAGTTGAAAGTGGTGGCTTTGTCCCCATCCAGCATATGAGCATGGGCTCCTGCATAACACCAGCACCACTGGTCTTGGGTACAGTTAGGGATGGCAGCCTCACCCATGCCCATCCAAAATGTTTCTCTGCAAAGGGGTTTTACAGGTTGAGCATATTCATCATGGGAGTACATATACTTGCTCAGGAGAAATGTGCCCGCTGAGCCGTGCAGGGAGAGGAAGCACTTCACTCGCCCTCCCGAGGCCTAATCAGTCAACCTACCCTAAAATGTTAACTTTTGGTCTTATTCTAAGATCAAGAAATTGCAGACAGAGTGCAATTTCAAATGCCTTTCTCAGCCCCTGTCATCTTATTATATATTTCAGAGTCATAAAAATTTAAAGCCAGAAGAAATCCTAGATTCTTTGTGTTTAACTCTTCATTACAGTTTTAAGCAGACAGACCTACAGTGATGAAATGGTTGCCAAGTTCATGCGCCCACATTTCCAGGGGCTGGCTGTGGCTCTTTCTACAACATCACAGCTACCTCCTGTGCAATTATTAGGAGACTGATCAGCTCTTCTTCCAAAACTACAGCTGATTAGTGGTTAATATCTTGCAGGAAACTAGCCAATCGAATGATTAATTGATTGTTCATTTGGTGGGCATTGACTGAATACTGTTGTATGCACCAGGGACAAAAGTATGGGTAAGATATGAATTCATAGGGAATTCAGAGTCTGGCGTCTGTGCGGGGAGGTAGTTGCACACACTATAAGCAGTGGCTAAGGGGAAAACCATGAATCTACATTGGTCGGTAGGGATAATAATAGTATCTTCCACAGTGGGTCGTTGGGGATGTTCAGAGTTAACCATTGTAAAGCTCTTGCACATAGTCAGTACCCAATAAAGGCAGCAGTTTTCGTTTTTGTTTGCTTATTTTTAGTCCTATATAGAGTGAAGAACCTAGAAAGACTTTTCTATCAGGAGAATGATAGACTTATGTTTCAGAAATGGTAAGGAGTAAACACAATTTCTCATCTTACATGTATTTATCTTTTTAGTGTCTTTCTCACCTATTGGACTGCAAACTTCATGAGGCTGGGTATCACCTCTGGTATTCACCATTATTTACCAAGTGCTTGGCACATAGTAGGTACTTACTAATATTTCTAGACCAATGAGTAAAAGGGGTGGAGTAACCAGGATCCTTGAGATGAGGCGCTGAGACAAAGCCGACCAGCTGGAAGGACCACAGATCAGCTGGGGCCAATCCCACTCCCTCAAGGACTGAGGCTCCCTGGAATCCCTGCCCACAGGCCATACTTCCCTTTGTGAGCTGCAGTTTTGTTCCTGTGATTTATGAGCAGTTTGTCTTTTAACCAAGTGACTTTGTTGTGAAGAGAACTATTTGCATAGCATTTATTGACGGAGCAATAATTTCTTGCTCCTTCTACTTCTGAATGCTAACTTACACTTTAGGGGCCCAAGAATATAGGATTTCTAGAAGATAAATACACTGGAGAGTGCAGTTTTCTGTGGGCATCAGTGACTGCAGGCAGATAGTGCATCTCTGTGCCTCCGTTTCCTCAGCTGTGTACAACAGAAGCAGAATTTCTGAACAGTTTCCTCGGGTGCAAAGGAGAGAATTTTGAGGGGAAGAAGTCCTTGTCCTTTTTGTAATGAATGGACCTATGGTGAAATGGTTGGATAGTTAGGTCTTCACCCATGATGGAGACATGGCAAGGTTTAATTTAGGTCATTTATTCATTCATTTGGTCAGTCAGTCAACAATCATTCTATTGCTCAGTAGTCCTCAGCACTTCAGGAAAATGCTCAAATAAGGGATTAGGCTTTCCCTGCAGAGTCTTCCAGGCTCACCTGGTACACATATATGTCTGTTTTTCCAAAATAAAAATCTCCCCTGGTTTGCTCACCTATTCAGTCTGTGTTGAGTACCTCCTCCTTCCCGCTTCTGCTAGACTTTACTCTCCTGGAAGGAAGGGCCTTATCTGGTGCAGGGATGCCTGACGTCTGGCCCAGGCCCTGCCCCTGTGTGGCTCTGATGAACTGAACTGGCTAGAAAACAGAGTGGTTTGTAGATGGCAACATGAAGGACTTGACCCAGAATTGCGATTTGCCCCGGCGCCACATGCGGTTTTCATGCTGCAGGGTTAGGCTGGTTTGTATAGTGCTCGAAGCCCTCCCTATTGACGTGTGGTTTCGCTGCTTGCTCTTAGCTGCTCTCTTCTCCTTGATCCACGGTATCAGCTCCCATCTTGGCATTAGGCCAGGGCTGTTTTGGTCATTGATTTTTATTAGCTGTTTGTTCACTGTCCAAAAGGCTGTTTGGGACCTGCTCTGCTTCCCCTGTCCTTCGGAGGTTTAGCTGCTGATCTTGAAAAGCCAGAAACCCAACAGAAGGGAGAGTAAGAGCCTGAGGTTTGCAAACTCTCCTGACCTTGGGCTCTGTCACCCTGGGCAAGGCACTTCACCTCTCTAAGGTGTCTTCTTGGGGATCCCATCAGCATTCCCAGAGTCTGTTACTTAGAATATGGTTTCCCCTTTACATTATTAGGTGTGGCAGAGGAAAAAATGCGGTCTGTTGCCAAACTTGTTTGGCCAGTGCTGGCTTAGGCTCAGTTAAATGGGGCCCTTTTTGCAGACCTCATCAGAGCCTATAAAGTGCCACTTTGCATGCAGAGGTCTCTTAGGGAGGGCAGCCCCCTACATCTGCTACTGTAGAGATCACCCCAGGGATGTGCTGGATTGGGTCTTTGAGCCTTCACCCAGTCCTTCAATTATGTGATCAGGACAATGAGATAAGTAGATGTTATTTACAGGTGAGGAACCAAGGGTTGTGGAGGTGAAGGGCTGAGCTGTGGTCACATAGCCAAGGAGTGGAAGAGTTAAGCCCCAGATCTGGTCTCCTAAACCTTGGTCCTATTTTGTCGTGTGTGTGTGTGTGTGTGTGTGTGTGTGTGTGTGTTGTTTTCACCAACCATTATCTGCCCCCGTAATGGCCAAAGGCATGGATTGGAACACATCTTGGAAGATTTGCTGCAAAGTCACTGAAGAAGCTCCTTGGTCCTCCAGTGAGCATGGCTGATCTTCTACACAGCAAATTATAGTGCCTGCTGATTTGGGGCACCTCCGAGGGGCTTTTTATATACATTGGCTCCAAACATTATTGCAACCCAGTGAACAACACATATTGTTCATCTCTGTTTTACGGGTGAGGAAATAAAGTACCTCCTTCAGTGTCACAGGTAATTCTAGGGCTTAGGCTTAAACCTGCACTTTGATTTTTTTTGGGGGGGGGGACAGAGTCTTGCTCTGTCACCCAGGCTGGAGTGTAGTGGCTTGATCTCAGCTCACTGCAACATCTACTTCCTGGGTTCAAGTGATTCTCCTGCCTTAGCCATCTGAGTACCTGGGATTACAGGTGTGTGCCACCCTGTCTGGCTAATTTTTTATATTTTTAGTAGAGACAGGATTTCACCATGTTGGCCAGGCTGGTCTTGAACTCCTGGCCTCATGTGATCCACCCACCTCAGCCTTCCAAGGTGCTGGGATTACAGGCGTGAGCCACTGGACCTGGCCTACACCTGCACCTTTGACACTCCCAGAGAAAGCCCTCAGCCTTCTCACCACCCCACCTGCTGCTTGTCTGGCTGGGTCCTCCTTCTACTTGCTCCCTACAGACTGGAGCCCCTCTGCAGAATGGGAGCAGCTGCTGTGGCTGCTCCAAGGGTGGGAGTGGGCTTCATCCCAGGCAGTCCATTGAGGTGCAGAAGGGTGGGTATTGGGAGCCAATCAGCATGTTTCTAACTCTAGGCAGTCACCTTTTCATAGGGTGGCCCCAGTGACAAGGGGAACTGCCAGGAGTGTGTCAGGGGAGGAGATGAGTATCCTGGCCCTGTTGTGGAAGTTTCCCAAGTCTCAGTTTGCCCATCTGTGACAGGCGGATAACAGTGGTACTTAGTTCACAGAGTTATGCAAGGATTCAGTACGGTAAGAAGTGCTTAGCTCCATCACTGAGCATCTGGCCAATGTCTAGCATGTGGCATTAGTCTGTTATCAGTTCGTAAATTATTCTCCCACCAACTGCAGAGCCAAGGAGGAGCTCTCAGAATGCATGCCCTCTGCTTTTCTGTGACAATTTCTAGCATAGGATAATCACATTAAAAAATGCATTCTACAGTCATTTGAGTACCTACCATGTGCTAAGCACTCATTTGGGCATGCTGGGGGCTACAGCCAGACATGGACCTTGCCTTCAAGCAGCTTACAGTCTCAAAGGGGGGATGAATATAGTAAGAGGAGACAAGAAAGGCTTAAGGGCCTGGCAGTGTCTGGCACCTAGTGCATAATCGAGAAGTATTTAAAGACACACACACTACGCGGCCTCTGATGGGCACAGCACTCTCAGGTGGCACCATGTAGCACAACAGGTAGGGAAAGAATGTCTCTGAGGGATTTTACCTCTGGCCCACACTCATCTGGTGAAGAGGAAGCTCCCTGGCCCTGCCCAGGTGGAGTGGATGGTGGCATATAAAACAGCAGCTGTCCTCATGCCGTGCTCTCACTGGGTGGAAACCATATATATCATGTGAGTCTCCCTCCTGGGAAATCTGATAGAAAATTCCTGCCAGATGAGAGTGTGACACTTTCTCTGGAGGTGAATCAACTTTTTCAACTCTAGGAGTTAAGTATTGGGCTTAGAGAGCTGTGCAAGGGTGGGGTGGGACATCCAACCTCCTATTTTTCTTTTTAAGAGACAGTCTCGCTCTGTCACCGAGGCTAGAGTGCAGTGGTGCAATCATGACTCACTGCAGCCTCAGCTTCTTAGGCTCAAGTGATCCTTCTGCCTCAGCCTCCTGAATAGCTAGCACTACAGGCTTGCACCACCACACCTGGCTAATTTTTAAACTTTTTTGTAGAGATGCAGTCTCACTGTGTTGTTCAGGCTGGTCTCAAACTCCTGAGCTCAAGTGATCCTCCTGCCTTGGCCTCCCAAGAAGCTGAGATTACAGGCGTGAACCGCTGTGCCCTGCCTCCCTCATTGTTATGGGCTCACTGGGCTCATAAGGTACAGGTTATTGAGATGCCTTGATTAAGTGCTGGCTTTGTCTGGGGTATTCTGCTAGGGTGTGAATGGGGAGAGTCTTGAGAATTCTGTTCTCTAGATGAGAGAAGAGCATGGGAACTTGAGTTTAGGCTTTCCCTAGGAGTACTTCTGGGGCTTGAGCTGAAGGTGGCTTTTGTCCCACCTGTGTGCAGAGCCCGAGTAGGAGGAATTATCTTCTCTAATGATGAGTATCTATTGAGGCTGTGTGCCAGGCCCTGTGCTGGGCTCAGGATACATCGGTGAGTAGGGTCCCTGATTACAATCTAATACAGTCCCAGCCCTGGGGTACTTTGCAGTCTGGCGTAGGTTTTTCAGGGGCAGGAGACTCAAGAGGAAGCAAAAACAAGGGTGCTAGAAAGGAGCCCTGAATGGCTGGAGGGAGGCCTAGGTTCACATCTGGCTTCAGGACAGGGTTAGCATAAGGGTTAGGGCAAATGAGCTTTCTGGGGGGAAAAAGCTGCGACTTTTAGCATTTCAACTTCAACATGCTAACACAGAGTTACCGAGATGTGTACAACTACTCTTCCCAGTGTGTGCCAACTTCAGCACCCTACTGCATTAGGGTTAGAGTGTAGCCATTCCTCTGAGTGCAGTTTCCTTATCTCTGAGGTGAGTGGGTAGGACTAGGTTATGTGAAATTCCTTGGTAAATCATGGAACTTTGTGTCAGTGTAAAGACGGTGATGGTTTCTCACAGCTCTGAAGTCTTATGATGAATACTGTCTCCTAACTCACCTTCTCAGGATCCAGATTCCCTCCATTGCCCTGAAACCCCTTTGACAGCTCTTTTCCTTTCCCCACCCCATCCCTGCCCTGTCCTGGCTAAAGCACTGTATTTGATTATTTCATCTCCTTCAATCAAGAACAGAGCCCTCTTTTATTTTTGCCCTCCAGGGCCGTAGCATTTTGAAGAGACAGACCCACGTTCTGTGTTTGTCTGAGTGTGTCTTTGCAGTGCCATTTCCCTTGATCCTCGAGTTCTTCCCCTTCCATGCACTTCAAGTGAGCCTTGAGGCTAGAGTCGAGGTGCAGCATTTGCAGTGAGAGGCCCTCATGGGTGACATCACTCCAAAGTCGGGATGACCCATGCTGGTGATGCTGAGTTGACACCCTGGTGAAGGCGTCAGCCTGCGCTGGTTTTGGTTTAGATCACATAGAGATGTTGACCATAATTCTAACACCTATTAGGAAGGAGAAGCATTTCTAATTAAAAAAAATGACTTTTACCCTAAATACGAGGTGGATTTTTTTTTTTTTAATTACAGAAACAAGCCATATACAGGTGTAGCTCTGATTTTTTTTTTTTTTAAGACTGTAAAAGTGAATCTGTCTGCTATTGGCCTTTCAGGCATGGTGGCTAAGGGAGATATTTCAGAGACTGCCCCCTACTTTTTTTTTTTTTAATAACTCTCTTTTTTGATAGATCGAGGTCAAATTGGAGTAGAGTGTTCTTGATGCAGGAAGCTTCAATATTCTGTTTATAACATTTAGGCAGGAAACAAGATTTCTGCAAGGTTAGAATGTCGTGGTGGAATGGGCACTTTGGAGAGTGGTGGGTTCCCAAGTGCTGTGTGCAGTGTGAGCACGGACCTGTGTGTTGCTGTTTTTTCCAGGGAGTATGAAGAGTGCACTGGGGTGCCCAAAGCAGCATCAGATGTGACTTAAAGAAACCAACCCACTGCCAATTGGGAGAAGGCATGATTTAAATTAAAGTCAAGGAAGTCTGTCTTGAGGCTTTGCTCAGTACCAGGGGCATTGTCCTGGGTGCTGTGAATGGCACTGACTGACTCTTGTGAATCTTATAGTCCAGGAGCACACAGACCTAAACAAGCCATTCCCAGGGCAGTGAGCATGTGACAGGGAGGCGTGAGGATCTGTGGTCCTTTTGGGGTGGACCTAACATTCCCTGTGAGAGGTAGCAGACAAAAAATGGAAGCATCTGTGAGGGATAGCCAGGTAAAGAGCAAACCACGTGGAAGGGGTGGTGTGCGCCAAGGCCCTGAGTCCACAGAGATGTGATGTGCTCAGTGAGACTGGATCATGGCAAGTGACAGGGGCCTGGGAGCCCTCTGAGCTGTGAGCACTGGGTCCTCTTTGGCCTTGGTAGTGAAGAGCTTAGACTCTGTCCTAAGGGTCCCAAGAGGCCACTGAAGTGTTTTAAGTGGCCTCTTAAATATGATTAAATCTGCATTTTGAGAAAAGACCTTTGGCTAGAGTGGGAAAAGATTTGGAGGGAAGCAAAACTTAGGGCTGAGTAACCAACTGGGGGTATTGTAGCCATCTGGGAGAGAGATGATGGAGGTCATAAATACCTGTTGAGAATAAGTGAGTGGATAGCTTGGCTAACCAATGGAAAGAGGTGAAATTGTGAAAAATTTGCAGGTGATAGGATTGAGAGTGGATCTGGGGACTGAACAAGTCCATCCATCCACCTATAAAACCAACATCTGTTGAGCTCCTTCTGTGCATCTGGGACTGCGTTTGGGGTAGGGGTACTGCAGATGCGGTGGTCTCTGCTCTGATGGAGCTTACCTTCTGGTGAGAGAGACAGACCTTAAACAGATGTATGAAGCAGGATTAGCTGGTGGTGCATGCTATGAGGAAAGATAGAGTATGTGATAGGGTGAGCTTCAGAGGGTGGAGTTTTAGATAGGGACACAGGGAGAGCTTTTTTGAGGGAATAACATTCAACCCAGACCTGAATGTGGAGAGAGCAAGCCCTGCAGCCTTCTTGAGGAAAATCATAGCAGGCATCAGGGACAGCATGTGCAAAGTCCCAGGGGCTGAGCCTGCATGAAGAATGGCATGCAGGTCAGTACAGATGTGAGTGATGAGACGATTGCATGTGTGGACCAATCTGATCAACGCTGCTACTGCAAGTCATGTCTTGAAAGATGGGTCCTCTCTTCTTATGTTAGCAAAGACGGGGACCTGCTGGGCTTCCTCAAGTGACTGGACAGGGCAGTCTCAGGAGATTGGTTCGCAGTCACCAGAGATAGTTGAGCCTAGGCAAGATAAGTGCCTGGTTGGTAGTACCTATGTTTGGTTACAGCTGTAAGTTTCAAGCAT
This sequence comes from Cacajao melanocephalus, assembly GCA_963573385.1. Classification (NCBI taxonomy): domain Eukaryota; kingdom Metazoa; phylum Chordata; class Mammalia; order Primates; family Pitheciidae; genus Cacajao; species Cacajao melanocephalus. The sequence continues at coordinate 15,296 of CAUYLG010044384.1, read as the reverse complement.
GCCACCAACATTCACACAGGTAGAGATGAGGAAATGTGGAAAAGCAGAAGAAGGAATGTATTTCTGGAATAATCATTTATGTTAGCTGGATCACCAGCATGTATTTATGCTTCTTATTTTTTGTATATAGGAAAACTATTGATTAACTTTTTTTTTTTTTTTTTTTTGAGACAAGGTCTCACTCTGTTACCCAGGCTGGAGTGCATTGGGGTGATCATAGCTCACTGCAGCCTCAAACTCCTGAGCTCAAGCAATTCTTCTGACTCAGCCTCTTGAAGCTAGGACTACAGGCACATGCCACCATGCCCAGCTAAATTTTAAAAAATTTTTTGTAGAGACAGGGTCTCATTGTGTTACCCACACTGGTCTTGAACTCCTGGACTCAAGCAATCCTCCTGCCTCAGCCTCTCAAAGCACTGGGATTGCAGGCTTGAACCACCATGTCCAGCCAACTTCGTTTATTCACGTTGATTAATATTATCTAGTTTTCCTATTTGCTCTAATAGTTTTACAGATCTTATTATAACATCTGTATTATAAGATCTTATTATATTTTTGTAGTGAGGGATTTTTCCAGACATATAATTATATCATCTGCAAATTAATACAATTTTGTTTTCCCTTCCTTTCTGATCAGTATGACTTTTTTTTTCTTGTAATTGGATTGGTAAGCGCTTCCTGAATAATGTTAACCAGTGGTGGTATGTAGGGTCCTTCTTTCTTTGTATCCACTTCAGTGGGAGTGCACTAATGTTTCCCTAGGAAATGTGAGGCAGGCTTTCAGTTTGAGCTATATATCTCTTAAGGAAGTTTCATTCCATTCTTGTTTTGTTAAGAGGTTTTTTTTTTCAGCCAGAAATATATGTTGGAATTTAATAAGATTGGCATCTAAGGAGACATCTGTTTTTGTTTTTTCTTTTGACTCTGTAATGAGCTGAATTATATTGGTAGATTTCCTAATGTTGATCCGTCCTTTCATTCCTGGGTGAACCACAGGTGTCTCTGTTTGGTTACAGGTGTGCTTTTCAAGCATGGAGCTAGTTTCCGTCATTTAAATTAGTACTCCATGAAGATGAACTTGGTTTATCCTGTGGCTTAGACTAGTACTGAAAAGATAGCTTTCCTTCCTTTTGAGGCTTTGAAGCTAGAGGGAATGAACAAATCATTCATCCATTAGATCAACTTACATTTACTGAATGCTTAGTATCTGCAAAATGCTGCTGGGTGGACAGCCTCCAGTATCCTTTTTAAGTAAGAGATTTAGGATTCTATACAATGGTTTTGCTAGTTAGGAAATGTTACTGTTGTTGCAAGTGACAGAAATACAGTTCAGTCAGACGAAGCTGCACAGGGAACGTAATGGCTTACAGGAATGGAAAGCCCAAGTGCAGACAGCCTCAGCCATGGCGGGACCCAGGGCTCAGTGTGATAGGCCTTGCTGTCACTCTGCCCTTCTCTTGGCTCTGCTTCCTCTGTGTTGGCATCATTCCCAGGAAGTTGTGATACCGGCAACTCCAGGCTGGCATTTGACTCCGGCTGTGGAGCGAAAGCTCATCATTCCCACTTGTTCAGCATAACTTCCTGAGTGAACTCAGATTTGTTCACACCGTGGACCTTGTGCTGTTTCCTGGAACTCTGGAACTTAGGGGTAGAGGATGGAGTCAGCCTCATCTGAACCCATGGATGGAGAGTGGGGGTGGGGTGGTCCCCCAGTGGGAGTGCCAGGTGCCGTTACCCACACACAGGGAATTGGATGCTGGTGGCAGACACCCCAGATGTTCACACCTTCTGAGCCAGTGATCCCCTTTCCTTTGTGGTCTTCACTGTCCTTTTTCACAGGTGAGAAGGGAGGTGGCAGGGAGCCCTGATTTCTGACTCAGCCCCAGGGCCCTGTGAATCAGTGACGGAATCAGGATTTTACATCCCTATGTGAAGTTCCAGGCTTTATTTGTTCCACTAAATTAGGCGTAGAATGGGACGCCAAGGCAGGTAGATCATTTGAGGTCAGGAGTTCAAGACAAGCTGACAAACATGGTGAAACCCTGTCTCTACTAAAAATACAAAATTAGCTGGGCGTGGTGGCACATGCCTGTAGTCTCAGCTACTTGGGAGGCTGAGGCAGGAAAATCACTTGCACCTGGGAGGCAGAGGTTGCAGTGAGCTGAGATCATGCCATTGCACTCCAGCCTGGGCAACAAGAGTGAAACTCTGTCTCAAAATAATTAAGTAAACAAATTAGGCATAGAAATAGAGAGTTAAAGCATCATCTGTGTACCTTGAGGCTCGGTTATTAAAGAAAAGATTTCCCCAGGCTCACCCTTACCCCTCTCAGCCACATACAATAATTCCTCTTGTCAATTCTGTATTGTTCCCTTTTCATAATGAACTTAGAAGGTAGATGCCTTTAAAAAGGTGTCTTGGATGAGATGTTAAATACTTTATATAGAGCCTTTATAATCACAAAGCTTTTTTTTAAGTTGTTATTGTTGTTGTTTGAGATGGAGTCTCGCCATGATGCCCAGGCTGGAGTGCAGTGGTGTGATCTTGGCTCATTGCAACCTCCGCTTCCCAGGTTCAAGCAATTATCCCGCCTCAACCTCCCGAGTAGCTGGGACTCCAGGCTCGCGCCACCACACCCGGCTAATTTTTGTATTTTTAGTAGAGACGGGATTTCACCTTATTGGCCAAGCTGGTCTCAAACTCCTGACCTTGCGACCCGTCCACCTTATCCTCCCAAAGTGCTGGGATTACAGGCATGAGCCACTGTGCCTGGCATAGCAAAGTTTTAATTTGGCAAAATCTTGCCTGATCTAATGTGGCATCTCTTCAAATAGCATTTTTTCTTTTAATTTGATTGAGGTATGAATATGTCTGACACATGTGCCAACTTAAGGGGCAAGCTCAGTGAGCCTCTGCACGTGGTTACGCCTCCCAGGTCGGGTGCAGCACTTGTTCAAGCACTCTGCCCCCATCCCAGCTTCCTTTTGAGCCCCCCTTCTTTCCCTCCCCTCCACATCTCCTCCCTAGGAACACACCAAGGGTGAGAAGGGCTATGACTTTCTTGCCATTGCCTACCTGGGTCCACAGACCTGGGTCCAGGGACAAAATGAGAAACCTGATCCCGAAGAATTGTGCCGGGAAGGGAGTCGAAAGCTTCCATCCATGGAGGAGAAATAGCTACCTACAGAGCCCTCTGGGAGTGCCTCTGGTCTACCCAAGGCTCAGGAAGGCCCCCTTGCTCTCTTGTTCCTCTTTTATAAAGAAACCAAGGTCTAGAGAGAGAAGGGGTTTGCCCAAGGTCACCCATCAACTGATGTAGGCTGGAGGCCAGGCGGATGGTCCTGGTCTATGGGCCAGCTACCCACTGTGGTCCCTGCTATCCAGTGAATCCAGGTGGCTTAATCATTGGACACAGTCATTCTCACCCCTCATTTCATGATACTCTTAAATTTTTTTTTTCTGAAAAACCGTGAAATTCTGCAAGAGATGGCATATATAATAGAAAGAATATAGATGCTGGAATCTGATATCCTTAGGTTCAAATTCCTTCTTTGTTTTATAACCTCAGAAAAGGATGTTAACTTCCTGAAGCTCGGTGTCTTCATATGTAAAAGGAATAATATGAGCACCAACCTCATATTATTGGTTGTGAGGATCAATGAGATGATACGTGTCACATGCTTAGCACACTACCTGGCAGATGCTGTCTTTAAATAGGAAAAGCCAGGTTGTGGCATTTTTGGTGTGGGGTAGGTAAGATATGACATAAAGATAAAACATTACAACCTCCCTCAAATGTAATACTTTAGCATAACTTTAATAATTATCAATTAGTTTATCCATGAATAATGGCATGGTATTTAAGAACATAGCTCTGGAGCCAGACTGCTCTGGTTCAAATCCTGACTGTACCACTGGCCAGTTGTGTGACCTTCTGTAAGTTACTTAATCTCTCTTTACTCTGCTTTCCTTGCATGTAAAATGAGGCTAATTATAGGACCTACCTTATGGGGTAGTTCTGAGGTTGAAATGAGATAATGCAAATAGCACCCTTCCTTAGCGCAGGGCCTTAGCTGATGTGCAGTAAATGTGACATTACTATTACTAACAAATTGATCTATATTCCTCTTTGGCCTTTAAGCTTTTTTTGTTGTTGTTGTTTGAGACAGAGCCTTGCTCTGTCACCCAGGCTGGAGTGCCATGGCACCATATCAGCTCACTGCAGCTTCAGCCTCCCAGGTTCAAGTGATTCTCCTGCCTCAGCCTCCCCAGTAGCTGGGACTACAGGCATGTGCCACCACACCCAGCTAATGTTTGTATTTTTAGTAGAAATGGGGTTTCAGCATGTTGGCCAGGCTGGTCTCGAACTCCTGACCTCAAGTGATCCACCTGCCTTGGCGTCCCAAAGTGTTGGGATTACAGCATGAGCCACTGCTCCTGGCCTTTAAACATCTTGAATGAAGTTTTACCTTGGTTTTCACAGAGGAACTGCTGCATATAGGCTTTCCATGTCACTGAAGTTTTTTTGCAAGCTCATTTCTCTTCTTGTTCATGTTAGCAATGGGAGCTGGGAGAGAAGACTAACCGTTCCCCAGCATCGGGCAGCATCCTTTGGATGTAGAAAGAGGCCGGTTAGCTCTTGGAGAAGCGTGAATGGACCGCTCCCTTGGGTCCAGCCTTTTGTCCACTGGGGACAATGTGTGGCTTTCACAGTGACTCATCCTTGGGCAGCAGTGACAACATCATGGGAAAGGAGGAACAGCATTCACTCTAGCATGCGCCAAGGGGGCAGCTCTGTCCTTGCAGACGTGGAGCTGTGGCGGGGGGGCGGGGCAGGGAAGGGCTTGTTTCTTCAAGGACCAAGGAGTCAGCTCAACTAGCAGAGGGTCAAGTTGAGCAACTGAAAGGATGTGCGGAAACAAAAAGCGCTGGCTTGGTGTGCTCGGCCTTTTCATTTTGAAAAACGCTCCTTTCAGCTCTCGGTTGGCCCCTTGAGCTGCAGGGAGCAGTGCCAGTTAACTCACATTTAATTAGAAACTGGGTTAGTGGACATTCTCTTTCTTCCCAGAGCATGTCCTGGGTGTTGGAACCTTTCCAGGGACTGGTACAGTAACAGCCATTTACATGGCCCTGGCTTTCTGGGCGATGGAAGCAGCCTTGGGTGAATATACATCCCTCCCTTTCCCCACAACCTCTGCCGACTCTCCTAATGGAATTTGCCAACTCCATGCGTAGAATGCAGACTTTCCCTGGATTTTTCTAAGCATCAGTCTCCTTTGTTTACCTCTGCTGTTTAGGAAACACTTCAACACATCTCACCTTTGGATTTTTATTTTGCTCTTTATTGGTGATATTATGTGCTTTTCCTTTTGTTTGGTGACTAGTGTGTGAGTGTGTGTGTGTGTGTGTGTGTGTGTGTGAGAGAGAGAGAGAGAGAGAGAGAGAGAGAGAGAGAGAGAGAAAGCTTTCCCCCGCCAGGCCTCACTGTGTCTTGTTTCTGGGGCTGAGACCCGGCAGTGACACAGTGACTTCCTTGTCTTCTTGGTTCCCACCAGCTGATGGGCAAGGTCATTTTCAAAGTCCTGACACCTGCTTATCATAACTGCCAGCTGCGCTCAACACAGAAGGCCCCCTCCCCCACACCAGGGAAAAGGGGTGATAAGAATAGACCTGGGGGGGACCAAGAACAAGAGAGTGAAGAACACTATGCACCCTACTCAGAGGAGTGGGTGGGCATTTGGTTTGACAACTGTGCTCAGCACCAGCTGATGTAAATTTTCCATCCTAACGGTAGTTATTTTGAAAAACTCTCCACACATTGGAGAGGTCGTTAAAATAATAAAACATGTGCATAGCATTATGTGATTTGATCTCCTTTTTGTTGTTCTTGCAAGCAACGCTACCGTTTAGAAAGCAGTTTCAGACCACCCGCCTGGATCTTGCCACTTGGACATGCTGTGATGTCAGAGGCTCTGTATCATGAAATACATTGGATTGGAGGGTGGATTTCAGGAGAGGTCACAAATGGCAGAAAGATAGTTGTGTGATAGTTGTGCATCTTCCTCTTTTCCTTGTGTGGATGTGAGTGCCACTGGGGTCCTCTAGGGAACTGGTCTGCTCTGAATTTCCTGGTGAGTGTGAGGGTGCACCCAGGTGGACTCCCTACCGACCCCTGTGGTCTCCGTCTGCGAGATTCGGCCATCTGGGGATTGGAAATCCATGAGTTCATCGTGGCCAGTGCTGCTTGGGAATCGGTGGGAACAAGACTTTCCTTATCACTGAACACGTTGTGGTCTTGAAAATATAACAAGGGTATTAAAGTGTCTAGGGCTTTAGATATAGGCAGATCCATTTTGAAGAGTCTGAAACTTATATAATTTGGGGGGGCTTTTTCAAGAAAAAGAATTGTAAGGCCAGGTGCGGTGGCTCATGCCTATAATCCCAGCACTTTAGGAGGCAGAGACAGGAGGATCACTTGAGCCCAGGAGTTTGAGACCAGCCTGGCCAGCATAACTAGAACTTGTCTCTACTTAATAATTAATTAATTAATTAATTAGGAAAATTAGCCGGGTGTAGTGGCATTTGCCTATAGTCCCACCTACACAGGAGGCTGAGGTGGGAGGATAGCTTGAGCCCAGGATGTTGAGGTTATAGGGAGCCATGATTGTGCAACTGCCTTCCAGCCTGGGCAAAAAAAAGAAAAAAAGAAAGAAAAGAAAAAGAGTTTTAAAATATCTCTTTCCAAATTTTACTAAAACACAAGAACATATGTACACCTTTCTAAGGAGGGTCCTGTGAAGTGTGGGGCGCTAAGCATCAGTTTCATTAGCTTCCTAGAATATCCATTTTGGGCTGTAGCAGAACAAGTAGAGACATGTTGTGAGGAAAGGCTTAAAGGTAGGAAAGTCAGAAAATTATCTCTAAGTCAGATTAGAAACCGGGTGTAGCGTTACCATGTGTCTACAGGTGGCTACTCAGTTTTTTTTTTTTTTTTTTTTTTTTTTGAGACAGAGTCTCGCTCTGTCGCCCAGGCTGGAGTGCAGTGGTGTAATCGTGGCTCACTGCAACCTCCACCTCCCAGGTTCAAGTGATTCTCCTGCCTCAGCCTCCCGAGTAGCTGGGATTACAGGCGTGTGCCACCACACCCAGCTAATTTTTGTATTTTTATTAAATACAGGTTTCACCATGTTGGCCAGACTGGTCTCAAACTCCTGACCTTGTGATCTGCCCACCTCGGCCTCCCAAAGTCCTGGGATTACAGGCATGAGCCGCCACGCCTGGCTCAACTCAGTTGTAGCCAAAAGCAGTCATAGTCATTTATGTAAGTGAATGAGTGTAGCTGTATACCAGTAAAACCTTCCGTCAACAGGCAGATGGCTGGATTTGCCCTCAGGGCCTAGTTTGCCAACCTCTGGTTTAGACAATTAATAATTTCAGGTTGTTTGGCAGAGTTTTGCTAAAAAAAAATTTTTTTTAAAAGTTAAGCATTATAAATATTTTATAATGTTACTTTTTATTATATTAACTATTTGCATTTATTGTTTAAAAAACTTTGAAAAGTTTAGAAAACTACAAAGGAAATAAAAAGTCTTGTAATTCTGCTCATCATTAAACACTGTTGATCAGTGAGTATTGAGGGGAATTTTCTTCTTGTGTTGGTATGCATATGCACATTAATTATTTTAATAGAATTATACTGTGTATTGCGCTTGCTTTCTTGCTGTCTTCTAGAATATGAGAGTCCAGGTTGTGATGAAGAGGGATGGTGATGGAAGGGGTGTGGTTTGGGAGGAGGGTCCTGTAGTGGTTGAGGCTGTGCACTACGGCATCAGAGTCCTGGGTGCAAACCTAGTTCTGGCTGAGCTGTGAGACCTTGAGCAAGTGCCTTTAGTTCACTTGTTAAATGGAGATGATCATTGTACCCACCTTCTATGTCAGTTGTGAGGATTAAATTGATAAGCTACAAACAGCGGCCAGGGATGGTGGTTCACGCCTGTAATCCCAGCACTTTGGGAGGCTGAGGTGGGCGAATCACTTGAGGTCAGGCGTTCAAGACCAGCTTGACCAACATTGTGAAACCCCCGTCACTATTAAAAATACAAAAATTAGCCAGGTATCATGGCGGACCCTGGTAATCCAGCTGCTTAGGAGGCTGAGGCATGAGAATCACTTGAACCGTGGAGGTAGAGGTTGCAGTGAGCTGAGATTATGCCACTACTCCAGCCTGGGTGACAGAGCAAGACCCTGTCTCAAAACAGCAACAACAGCAACAACAACAAAAGAGGGCTTGGTTCACGACCAGGTACAGATTTAAGTGCTGAATGAATGTCGGCCATTCTTACTACTGTTACTGTGTTTGCGTCATTATAATCATGGTAGTGGCTCTTGGGTTTTGAGGCAGGTCACGAGGCCATCTCCTGTAGACCCCATCTCATACTCAACCTCGGTCATCTTGGCACAGCTCATTGGGGAGCAGCCCCTCAAGTTCCCTCAGAAGGCACATGTCCCTCTTGAGCATCCTATGAGGGAGTCTGAATCCTCAGCAGGGACCACCCAGGATCCAGGGCCTGTTAGTGCTGCCACTGTTCCACCCCACCAGACCCCACTGCTTCCCCTCACCACCTCCTTCCTCCTCCCCTGCAGTGCAAATCAGAGGCCTCGTGAGCACTGGGGAGCAGTGAAGATGGAGTGAGGCCTGCAGTGCTAAAATACTTTCAAAAACCAGGTGTTATGAATCCCCAGCATAGCTATAAGGGGTTGGGAGTGATTATCTCCTTGTACAGAGGAGGAGACCAAAGTTTCAGGTCACACAGCAGGTAAGTAAGTGACAGTATCAGGGCACCTTTCTTTCTGGTGTCAAATCCACACCTGCTGCCTTTGCTCTGGTTTAGATGAGGATTTCTCAACCTTGACACTGTTGATTCCCCGGGTCGCAGAATTCTTTGCTGTGGGAAGGGCTGCCCTGTGCACTGGAGGATGTTGAGCAGCATCCATGGGCTCTCCCCACTGGATGCCAGTAGCGCCCACCTCACCCCACTCCCTTGTAACAAACAAAAATATCTCCGGACATTGCCATATGTCCTGTGGAGGGGCAAAAGAGGAGGCGTATATATTTGCATGTGGACAGTGGGGGTTGAGAACAACTCTGTCCAGCCTGGATTGCTGTCCTCAGTGTGCCCCATGGGAAATTTTTAGGAAGTTCACTTGCAGGGCAGAAAAAGAAAAGGTGCAATCCTTGTTTTAGATCCTGTGCTCAGCACCGTCATGCTCCTGTAAGTTCCAGGTGGTTTAACTTTACCTCCTTGTGCCAAAAACGTCTTTGTTTTCATCACCTGTGCTTCTGTTTCTTCATTAGGCTGCATTCCGGTCCCAGTTTCACCTTCCCTCCGGCTTTCCCCATGCTGGCTGCGTGTTCATCACAGCTCGTGCACGCGGGGGCTCCCACTCACTATGAAAGTGGGCGGGAACACTTCCCCTGATGCTAAAGCCTGCTTTGGGTCTGCTTTGTAATTTCCTTTTGGTCTCCCTCCCGGAGATTCCTGTGCCACCTGTTAACACTGTTTTGTCTTTGGCTCATTTCTTTCTTCAAATCTTGCTGCTTTTAATCTGTTCTTTCTAGACTTGGTGGAGTGTGTGTAAATTAGGAGTGAGCAGACGATGAACGAAGGTCCAAATGTCTCCTCCTTGGGGTAATGTGTATTTTGTAAAACAGCCCATGTCTAGTTTTCAAGATCAGTCTCCCCATTGTTCAGGCCTTTCCATGAACACTGGGGTCCTTTGTTCTCCTTGGTGCGCCCCTTGGGAGTCAGGGCTCTGAGGAGGCAGACACTTGGCTGTGAACAGGGCAGTTGTACACACCTGAAGTTGGCATATCAGGTACAGGTTGTAGATAGTCAAAATTAATCTTAAAAATGCGTAAATCCTCCAAACCACACATAGTTTTGTATATACAATCCTGTAAAATAACCTGTGTATGTAGGTATCAGTGTACATTGTTGTCAAATATAGAGGAGGGCACATGTGAATAAATTCCATTGTGGTTTTTCAATAGTAGAAGAGGGTATAGAAGACAGGATGTGTCCCTGATTTCTGAACATCTAAGGTACGTGTGCTGTGGTGCCTGCATGTTAAAAAGAGGCTGGAGAAAGCCCTGAGGTGAGCAGGCCGGGCTCAGGAGGCAGCTCCCGTGCTCCAGCTCCTGCTCCACTGCTTGCTGCGGTGTGCCCTTGTTTGAGTTCGTGGCCTTCCTGTGCCTCTGTTTCATCATCTTTAAAATGGGGATGATGAGAATGCTTGTGCTTTGCACAGAGTAAGATGTTACTAAATGTTAGCTGTCATGCTGTGGTGCTGCTCACTGTCTATTATTAATTATTATTATTATTATATTGCCACCTCCAATGAGATGGGCTGGTTTTAGAACTGAATTTTCATCCTGTGCCTCTTGGCTTGCGTGGTTCCTTTTAAGAGATGTGGAACAAAGCCCCATCTTCCTACCCTGGCGTTCCATCACGTAGACACACACTGGGTGTGTTGGGGGTCTTCTCCACGCACTCCCTCATTTGTTTCCTGCAGCAGTGTGGCTCATTTTTTGTTTAATCTCCTCTAGCAACTTGGCAGGCCTGCAGCCACTCTGCACACCCTGGCCTATCCAGCAGGCTGACAAAATGCAGATGTAGTTCCCACCCTCCTCAGAGACCCACCCACCTCTGGCCTCACTGTCCTGGCTCCCAAACGTGGATTCTTAGCTGAGGGGCTGAGGGACTGGGATGAGGGGTAGGGGGTGGTGCGAGACAGCCCACAGAGGTCGGAGGGTCCGGGGAACTTCTGAAGTAGCTCTAGGTTCCTGGCATGGGCAGTGCTAGAATTGCTGGCAGGCTGGGGCAGAGGCCCTCAGTTGGTGGATCTCCACTTAACAGATCTTTTGATACTTAAAAAAAAAATAATAAAATGTTTTGACTTCATAGTTCATTCTTGAGCGTTCCAGCTGAAATGAAAAATGAAAAAGCTTAAGCAATATGTTGAAGGGCGGTGGGGAGGGGCCAGACTTAGGAAGAGGAGCCTCCAACTTGATGCTCACAGGGCCGCTCGTCATGAAAATGAGAACAACGGCTTGAGCCATGCATTCTGTTTCCCAGGAGCTCATTGCCCATCCTGGTTCCTGCCTCCAGTTGAGAATACTAGCCCACAGGGGCCAGATCTGCGGATTTCCCAAGATAATCTAGAAATTGGGATCTTAATGTAAAACCTCCCAATTCTCGTGAAAGCCATCTGGATTTTGACAATTCACTGAAAAAAAATATTTTAAATATATTTTTGAGCTGGAATTGAAAATCTACCAGCTTGCAAGGGACTTGAGAGTTGCTGTGCTTGTCCCCCTGGGGTTTACAGATGCGGAAATAGAGATCCGGAGAAAAATGACAGGGCCCAGGGCAGTGACTCATGCCTGTAATCCCAGCACTTTGGGAGACTGAGTTGGGCAGATCAGTTGAGGCCAGGAGTTGGAGACCAGCCTGGCCAATATGGAGAAACCCCATCTTTATTAAAAATACAAAATTTAGCTGGGTGTGGTGGCACATGCCTGTAATCTCAGCCACTTGGGAGGCTGAGGCAGGAGAATTGCTTGAAATTGGGAGGCAGAGGTTGCAGTGAGCTGAGATCATGCTTCTCTGCACCAGCCTGGGCAACAGAGTGAGCCTCTGTCTCAGAAAACAAAACCAGCCAAACAAACAAAAAACGTGTCCATGATCCCAGAGGTGGATTTGAATCCAGATCTCTGGAGCTCCCATTGCAGATCTTTTTCTTCCAATTCCATCCAGACAGAGTGCTTCTGTTTGGCTTCCAAGTGGGCTGTTAAGTGGCATTTTATTGCAGGTGTCCGGGTCATCCACACTGCTCTGTGGAGCTAGCAGAGTGACCACAGGAGCCCCAGGAAGCGGGAGCGTGGTCTTTGTTCTTGCTTGAGCCACGGAGGCTCACACTCACAGGTTCCCAGAAGAGGCTATTCTTGGCACGGCCACCTCCTAGGGATTAATCATACTGGAAAGCTCACAGATTTAATTTTGCTGAAGTTTGATCTGTTCTAGGAAAGTACATCCAGCGTGGCTCAACTGAGAATTTTCTGCCTAAAGATCTACACAGTTAATATATTTTGGAGATCTCAGCAGAACATGAAGCAGGCTAAGAAAATTCCCGTGATGTCAGGCCAGTTCAGCTTTGTCCTTTGGCCAGGAAACACCAGGCTGCCCCTGGACCGTGGCACAAACCCCAGGTGCCCAGCTAAGCAGCCCTGCCGGGAAAAGGTGATGAGAAACTTGCCTTTGCTAAATAGTTGAGCCGCCAAATGATGGCCTGACCTAGTGGCTCAGAAATAATGTATCCTGTTATTCAGGAGGAGAGGGGTGGGGTTTGATTCTTATGTTCTCATATGCTTGCTCACGCTGCTCGTTAAAAAGAGAAGTTTTATTTTTGCAAGCTATTGCAGCGTAAGCCCTAAACACTAAAGCCAGTCTCTTGAAGAAAACCGATCAAAGATCCAGGAGCGGTTGTCAGGTGCCAGGAGGGTGACTCATGAGTGGCAGAGTTCCCGGAACTCACCCGTCCCTGGTCAGCTAGGAAGAGGCTGAGTGGGGTGGTAAATGTGGAAGGGCGGGTGCAGCACTGCAGGCATAGCCTCTGTTTTTGAAAAACATTGTGTGTTCGGGTCAAAGCACCATCCCTTGTGAGCAACCCAATTTTAAAAATAGGAGGTTCTGCAGAAAACCAAGCTGCCTGCCTGTTTTCATCTGGAAGACCAAATCCTCACTGTCCTGACTTTGGAATAAACAAAATCGATTCTAGCTCAGCCTCAGCAGAAGGCACGTGCAGCGGTGGTTGTTTCATGGCTGTCTTTCCTTCAGGGCTGTTGGAGGTGTTTCTGGAACCCGCGCAATCGATGGCAGAACAACTGGTTTTTCAGGCTGTTGAGAAAGTCTGATTTATGTGGCTGAAGTATGGTGTTATTGACCTCCCACCTCCAACTCCTAACATTCCAAAACAAAGTGCGAATTCATGTGAATCAGTACCTTATTTATTAACTCTTCGTGAATGAATAACATAAACATAGAAAACTGTACAAGTTACTGCATACCTTGCTGGATTTCACACGCTGAGCACACCTTTACAGTCAGCACTGAGGACACAGTGTGACCCAGGAGCGCCCCCTGTGGCCCCTCCACAGGCGGAACCACCAGCCCAGCTTCTCACCGTGTGTCAATGGAACATCACCTGGATGTTGGGTCAGGAGTTTTGGGCTTCAAGAGCCCTAAGCATGGTTGTGCCATCCAGCTTCAGGAAAACTCAGCCAGGGAGGGCTGTTCTCCGAATGTCAGGAGGAAGATTCCTGTGGCACCCAGGGACTGAGGGAGATGCCGGTCCGCTGGCTCTGATGGAGATGGATTTCCAGGCAGACATGAGAAAGTGTGACCATGTTTGGGGAGGTGTCAAGGGGAGGCAGCACATTGAACGAGTGACTGTGTTGGTGATGTTGTGTGTGTCACTGATACACGTTTATTTTAGTTTAGTTTAGTTTTTGAGACAGAGTCTTGCTCTGTTGACAGGCTGGAGTGCATTGGCGCAATGATCTCGGCTCACTGCAACCTCTGCCTCCTGGGTTCAAGCGATTCTCCTACCTCAGCCTCCTCCTGAGTAGCTGGGACCACAGACGCACACCACCATGCCCGGCTAATTTTTTGTATTTTTAGTAGAGATGGGGTTTCACCATGTTGGCCAGGATGGTCTTAATGTCCTGACCTCATGATCCACCTGCCGCGGCCTCCCAAAGTTCTGGGATTATAGGCGTGAGCCATCGCCCCCAGCCGAGTATTTTCTTAAAGGCCTGATTACTTAGGACCTCTGAAAAGCTGAGATCTGCCTGTTGGGGGTGGGTGGGGTGGGATTCTGAACTGGAGCCAGAAAGAAATGCCATGTGTTGACTGACAGAAATCTGATCACCCCGGATGCCGCCTGTCAGCATGTGGGCTCCGGGGAGTTGTTTTCCTGCCTGCTTGGACGAAACCCTTGGACAATGGAGATCGGAGGAGGCAGCTTCGACTAATGAGTTCCTTGTCTGTTGGCTGAAGGTGTGGGGTTTCTTTGAGGGAAGCCATTAGCCGCTCTGATGGCTTGTTTAAAAACAACTGAAATCTGTCTTGTCAGTGTAGTGGTTCCATAGATACCTCACGCTGGTCATTGGCATCAGCAGCTGGGCGATCCCCTGGCAGGTGTGGGCAGAACTTAGCTTCTCAGTGATTTGCTCTCACATTACTTTAATGCATGGCTGGGATGGTTTCTATATATATGCTTGCTTTGAGTGGCTCCAGGGAACAGGGAACGTGGCAGACCCTATTAAAAGTGGTTACTGGTTATCCAATACTCATTCAACATTGATTAAACCACCAACTGTGTGCCAGGTGCTAGGGATAGCTTTATTTACAGTTATGGGGTTATCAGGCTTTATGTGGGTGCAGTGTTACAGGTAAGTTAATATAGGCTTGTAGGCTGTATGTTGTATGCATTTGTCTCTTCTGATATGTACTCATCATATGCCAACAAGAAATAACATTGATTAATCCCAGAGGAGACTACATATGTAAAAAAACTTTGAACACTAGAAAGTGTTTGACAAATCTGATGAGTATTTTTGTTCCAGGACATGTAACCTTCTGTTTCAGTGCTGAGTTATGGTAGAAAGGAGACCCTCTACCGGGTGCCTGGCAAACCTTATTCTGTGCCTTTTACATATTAGAGAATGGAGTTTTATGGAAGTGATGCTGTCACTTCTTCAAGGACCCAGTTTACAGCTCCAGACCCTGACTCTCAGCTGCCAGACGTGGACAAGTAAGGTCTATAGACAGAGATGGCAGGAACCCCTTCCGACAGGGAGCAGGAGGGGCAGGCTGTCCCAGCAACTGAAATGTGAGGCTTGTTTAGAGGACTTCCCTGTGAGTCTATGATTTGTGTTGAGATTGCCCCACTGCACAAAAAGTTCCAGTTCTCATTGGCAGTACTCCTTTTTTTTTTAAGAAAGAAAGAAAAAGAGAGAAAAGAAAGAAAGGGTGACAGAAAGGAAAAAAAAGAATGTAAGAGAGAAAGAAAGGAGAGAAAGAGGGAGAGAGAACGGGATTCTTGTTCTATTGCCCAGGCTAGAATGCAGTCTAAAAATGGGTATTAAAAACCTCTTTTACGCCAATAATTGTGCTTAACAATGGAGACAGGAAGGAATAAGGGATGAAAATAACAAACAAGCAGCCAACCAATAT
>CAUYLG010044383.1:0-38732 GCA_963573385.1 Cacajao melanocephalus | reverse complement strand
TTTTGTTTTGTTTTGTTTTGTTTTGTTTTGTTTTGTTTTCGAGACGGAGTCTCGTTCTGTCACCCAGGCTGGAATGTAATGGCGCGATCTTGGCTCACTGCGACTTTTGACTCCAGGGTTCAAGCGATTCTCCTGCCTCAGTCTCCTGAGTAGCTGGGCTTACAGGTGCACGCCAAGATGCCTGGCTAATTTTTGCATTTTTAGTAGAGACAGGGTTTCACCTGTTAACCAGGCTGGTCTCGAACACCTGACCTCGTGATCTGTCCCCCCTCGGCCTCCCAAAGTGCTGGGATTACACACATGACCCGCCGCATCCAGCTGACACCCTGTTTTTACCACTTGTGAAGCCCTTTTCACACTGTATTACAATCATCCTTGAACTCACCTCTAGCTATTCTAAACTGCCAGCTCCACCCAGGCAGGAAGACCTCGCTCACACTGGGATTCTCAGCGCCATGCACAGAGCACATCGTAGATGCACAGAAAGTATCTACTGAAAGACATCGTCAGTCTCCACTGCTTCCACCTGCAACAATGGCAATACCACTCCTGCAGGGCTGCCCAAGGATCAGAGATCACACACAATATGTGCAACATCTCCCACCATGCCTGATACAGAGCAGGTGTTTAACACTCACAGTTCAGTGCTACCCTCTGATGCAACAGAGGGATCACAACGGTTTAGGAAGATCTGTGTTTGTTTAGAAGCTACCAGCTGAAGTCCTTCCATAATTTGTCATCTCTGGGGCCAGGCCTGTAAATGTCAGCCCCAGAAAGAATTCCTGTCCTTCCTGTCTTACCCGTCACATATTGGCAGCGTGCCTGCTGAGCACAGAAAACATCCAAGTTCATGTTCTTCTCAGAACTGACTGTATCTATGATCGTCATGTCACAGAATTGAGAACTTCTAGGGATTTCAAGGACGAACTGTGTTGATCCCTCATTTTACACCTGAGGATACAGGCTCAGAGACGTTGTCTAACTTGCTCATAGTCACTCAGCCATCTAGGAATTTCACCTTCTCTTTCCTTTATGCACATTCTTTCTGGTTGAACCTGTTGGATCCTAAAGGATTTGAGAGTTTAGCCTAAAATTCTCACCTCGGTTCAATCCTAACTATATAATGTATATATACAAACATACATAGCGATGATATCTATTCATCCATCTATCTATTATGAAAGTTAAAAATGTCTCCTTGTACCTTCATATATATACAAAATACATATAATATACTATTATATGTATTTTATAATGTTCCAGTATAATCTTCCAATCAGCAGCATCAAGTTCATTTTAGACTCTGGAAACTGTATTAGTCAATTTTCACGCTTCTGATAAAGACATACTCGAGACTGGAGGAAAAATAGGTTTGATGGACTCGCAGTTCCACATGGCTGGGGGCGGCTCACAATGATGGCAGAAGGCGAAAAGCACTTCTTACGTGGCGGCAGCAGGAGAGAATGAGAGCCAAGTGAAAGGGGTTTCTCCCTTATAAAACCATCAGATTTCATCAGACTTATTTACTACCACAAGAACGGTATGGGGGAAACTACCCCCATGATTCAATTCCAAACGCCTCCATGATTCAACTACCTCCTACCAGGTCCCTCCCATAACACGTGAGAACTTATGGGAGCTACAATTCAAGATGAAATTTGGGAAGGGACACAGAGCCAAACCACATCAAGAACCTTCTCTGCACCCCAAACTGAAGAAATCTTACTCTTACTGTCCCTCTGAACGAATGACCAGCCATCCACAGAGGGATGGCAATGTCACCCCAATTCTCCATGGAAGAGAAGCTCCTCCCTGGAAAATACCTCTGTCTGACCGGAAGTGGGGTCCCCTTCGTCGTGGCCACTGGGAGTTCTGTTGTTGGACTGCTTTGAGTGGGGAGGGAGGCTGCTGTGGGAGCAGTGTCAGGTCTGGCACTCAGAGGGGTCGCAGAAGGATCGGGAAGGCAGTGAGGGGTGGTCCCAGCTGGAAGTGAACCCAGAATTCCCCCCTCACTGGAGAGGGAGTTCTGAGTCATCAGCCACCACCTACAGACTAATTCACAACCTCTGGTCCCAGAGGAAATAATTAGTTCTAATTATTATTATTAGGCATTATAACTAATTAGTAAAAATAGCTACCATTTACCGAGTGCCAACTTATGCCTGATACTCAATGCATATCATTTCTTTTTTCCCATTTTATGCCTTAAAGTTTATTTCCTATTTTCCGAATTATAGTCAATATATGTTCATGGAAAAAAAATAGTTAAATATACCAAAAAGCAGACAAACGGGGGAAAAAGAATCATAGTTTATTCCCCTATCTACCTTTGATCATTGTAAACATGTTGGTGTTTTATTTCCAGAATTTCTTCTCTGTCTGTCTGTCTATCTCTCTAGCCTTCTCCACGCATGCGTGTGTGTGTGTGTGTGTGTGTGTGTGTGTGTGTGTGGCGGGGGACATGTGAGATTTAACATACTTGTGACTATACTTTTACAAAAAATTACCTCTAACTTCTACAACAATCCTATGAGTTGGGTACTACTGTCCCCATTTTACAGATGAGAAACCTGAGGCTCAGAGAAGATGAATAATTTACCCAGTGTCCCACAGCAGGTCTCTGGCAGGACAGGGACTCAAAGCAAGTCTTTCTGTTATCAAAACATGTCCTTTCCCCACTTAGCAAGGAAGAACTGGGGATCATTTAATTACCTTTACTTCTGCCATCCCATTTCTCTGCCTGTATCTGCTGGACCACACCCCACTGAGAGATGTAGGTAAGGGAGATGAAGATGATCTCACCTATGTCTACTCAATAGGTAGTACCCAAGGATGGAAAGCTTTGAGAGCTTAAGCTTAGATGCAGGCTTTCTATCAGAAACTGGAGGGAATCTGTGTTTTTGGTGCATACAGATATCTGGAAAACTGAAATCAGAAAGAACAATGAACTATTTTTTACAAGCTGTTTTGCATGAGAAAAATCTAAGTATCATCTGCAGAGCAGCTACAGGATGGCCTGCAAAGCTCTAAGGGGCTGGCCCACTACAAACCACACCTGTGGGGAGGAAGCAATGAGCACCTTGATTCCACGTTTCACCAAATGTCTGAGCAAAGCCAAGGGTACTACATGTCTTCACGTTGGCACCAAGCAGATAAACGTGATATCTCGGCCGGGCGCGGTGGCTCACGCCTATAATCCTAGCACTTTGGGAGGCCGAGGTGGGTGGATCACCTGAGGTCAGGAGTTCAAGACCAGCCTGGCCATCATGGTGAAACCCCATCTTTTATTTAAAGAAAAAAAAAACATGTGATATCTCTTTCCTATATGCCAAACACTAGGCACAGGGGCTGTAAAATTAATAAGACAGTGTCCCTGCCTACAAGGAGCTTACAGCCTGGTGCAGGGGACCCCTAAAAGAAGAAACTTACAGAAGGATGTAGGAAGTACTGAGAGGGAGACACAGAAAACTTTTTGGAGAAATAGGAATGCTTTTACACTGTTGGTGGGAGTGTAAATTAGTTCAATCATTGTGGAAGACAGTGTGGTGATTCCTCAAGGATCTAGAACAAGAAATACCATTTGACCCAGCAATCCCATTACTGGGTATATACCAAAAGGATTATAAATCATTCTACTATAAAGACACATGCACATGTATGTTTATTGCGGCACTATTCACAATAGTAAAGACTTGGAACCAACCCAAATGACCATCAATGATAGACTGGATAAAGAAAATGTGGCACATAATACACCATGGAATATTATGCAGCCATAAAAAGGAATGAGTTCATGTTCTTTGCAGGGACATGGATGAAGCTGGAAACCATCATTCTCAGCAAACAGACACAGGAAAAGAAAACCAAACACCACGTGATCTCACTCATAAGTGGTAGTTGAACAATGAGAACACATGGACACAGGGAGGGGAACATCCCACACTGGAGCTTATCAAGGGATGAGGAATAGGGGAGGGATAGCATTAGGAGAAATACCTAATGTAGATGACGGGTTGATGGGTGCAGCAAACCACCATGGCACATGTAAACCTATGTAAAAACCTGCAGGTTCTGCACATGTACCCCAGAACTTAAAGTATAATAATAATAATAAAGTTAAAAAATTGGACCATCAAGGTCCAATTCCTAAAAACATTAAGATGGGAGAGTTCATGGTTGAGAAGAAAAGTCAGCGGGGGTCGAGGGAGGTGAGACCAACAACAGGAACAAGCTGATTAAAGCCTATGCTGATTAAAATGAAACCATAAAGACGGGACTAAATAAAGATGCACCTTTATCTTACACATCTTAAATTTAGTAACAGTGAGTTGCCACACTTCACTCCCTAGAGAGTTTTCAGGATCTTTCTCTCTTTCATCTTGAACAAGATGTCTGGAACGTTTTGCTTTGCCGCAGATAATGTTCACAATGAACGGTGTCTGTGTGTCTGTGTGAGCTTATGTTTGTGTGTGGTTGTGTGGCTGCGTTTGTGTGTGTGTGCATAAGTGTGTTTGTGTGACTGTGTGCATGAATGTGTGTGGTGTGTGTTTGTGTGTGTGTGCATTTGTGTGGTTGTGTGTCTGTGTGGTTGTGTGTCTGTGTGTTAGTGTGTGTGTTTGTGTAGTTGTGTGTGGTTTTTGTGTGTTTGTATGACTGCGTGACTGTGTGTCTATGTGGATGTGTGGTTGTGTGTATGAGTGTATGTTAGTGTGTGTGTGTGTGGTTGTGTGTGGTTTTGTGTTTGTATGACTGTGTGACTGTGTGTGTGGTTGTGTCTGTGTGAATGTTTGGTTGTGTGTTTGTGTGTATGTGTGATTGTGTGTGTTTGTGCCTGTGAATGTGTGGTGGTGTGGATGTGTGACTGTATGTGATTGTATCTGTGTGTCCGTTTGTGTAGTTGTGTTCATGTGTGTGTCTGTGTGGGTGTGTCAGTGTCTCTGTGTGTGTGGATGTGTGGGTGTGTTTTTTGTGTCTGTGAGTGTATGTGTGGATGTATGGATGAGTGTGTATGTGTGGGTGTGTTTTGTGTGGTTGTATGGGTTTGTGTGACTGTGTGATTGTATCTGTGTGTGTCTGTATAATTATTTGTGTGTTTGAGTATCTGTGTGTGTGTGTGTCTCTGTGAGTGTGTCTGTGTGTGGATGTTTGGGTGTGTTTTCTGTTTGTGAGTGTGTGCCTATGTATGTGTGGGTGTTTTATGTGTTTGTGTGTGTGGATGTGTGCATGTGTGTGTGTGTGTTGATGTGTGGGTGTCTTTTGTGTGTTTCTGTGTGTGTGTATGTGTGGGTGTTTTGTGTGTTTGGGAGTGTGTGTCCGTGTGTGTGTGTCTGTGAATGTGTGGTTGTGTGGGTGTGACTGTTTGTCATTGTATCTGTGTGTGTCCATTTGTGTGGTTGTGTGTGTTTGTGAGTGTGTGCACCCCACCATCTACAGGTTCTGTTATATCTAACTGAATAACCAGGAGTTGACAAATTCTGCCTCTGGCTCCCACCCAAGACACGGAATGCTGGGAATGCTTCCACCTTGGTCCAGTGCAGCAGATATCAGGAAAGAATAGACACATTTCTTACAGCACCTACTGTGGGCTCCCCTTACAAGGGCTAGGTGGCTTTAGCTTAGAGTTCCCAACTGTGGAGGAGGAACCTGCCCCTCAGCCCCTGGAGGTCAATCCCACAGCCCCGCCCGCTGCCCTCAGCTCTCCCGTCTCACACACAGTCTTGGTGCCCAACCTCTTCTGTGTCACTTTTTCTCCCACTCCTCCCTCTCGTGCCTCAACTCCCAGGCCCTCTTTCTCCTGGGAGTCAGGGCATGAGTCGGAACTCACACTTCTCCCGGGTCGGGACAAGAGTCAGGACTCACTTCTGGGTCCGAGGTTGCACAGATGAGTGTGCAGGAGGCCATCTGCAGGTGCCTGAGCTTCAGTGCAGGGTCTTGGGGGCAGCAAGAATGATTATGCAGACCCTGGCCCTGAGGCAGGAGGAAGCACCGCCTCCACCCGTGGCAAGAGGAACAGGCGTTCCAGCCGAAATCATTTTGGAAGCAATGCTCCGGCAGCCTGCGAATGGGGCTGTTTGTGGGTGTCACAGCCATCCCACGCCACAAGGAAACTCGTGCAGGGATCCGAGGCACAAACCAGCCGCGCATGACAGATCGTGGCCTCGAGTCAGCTGTAGGTCTTTTCCTTATGACCACTTCCCAAACTGGCTCTGCAAAGTCAATGCCAACCAATCACCTATTCCACAAATTTGATTCAGGCCACATTAATTTGCGTTTGACCTCACAGTCTAGCAGTGAATAGACCTATGAAGGAAACCCGAACGACTAAGAATGTCAGCCAGCCATGTACTCACAGGAAAAGATCAAAAGGGGGGCTTTTGTAAGGAAAGGCATGGCTCACCCCCACACAGAGGCTATGTGCTTGCAGTTTTTTTCCACTTATGAAAAATAAAACCATACTGGTTTTCCATAGCTGACATCCACTGGGTGCTTTTAAACCTCATAACAAGTCTGCGAGGCAGGAAACTGCAGCCCAGAGAGGTGAAGCAGCTCCCTCAAGATCACACAGCTAGCACGTGGTAGAACTGAGGTTCAAACCTGACCAGCCTGAGCTGCTCTTCGCTGCTGTCTCTTCCGGGGGCTACAGTCATTCTTCAGGCCCAGTCTTTGGCTCATTTTTCTCTCTCTTCTCTCCAGGCATTCAGCGTCATCAGTGCTCCGGCCATCACCTCTGTGATGACCCCAGGTTGATCTTTCTAATTTTCCCTTCTCACCAGGCTTCCAGCCCGCTCTGCAAGTCCCTGCCTAATGTTGCCTCTTGGCTACACCCGCATCCCACAAGTCCACCTTCCCAGGCGTTTCCCTCCAGACACACACACACACACACACACACACACAAACACACACGAAGTCTCCAGCTGCCCCCGGGAAGGTGTTCTCATTACAGGAGAGCCCTTGAAGCCCACCTCATCAGAGAAGATTTCTCTGCCTGCGTCTCCACTCTGATCCATCTGTGGGTAATGTTTCCCCTCCATCCTGACTGTACCAGGCACAGCCCCTGCTGCTGTGTTTTCCCTCATTTCACTGCATTTCTCCCCATCAAATGGATGCTTTTCCTCCTTCTTTCTTCTCTTTTCTCCTCTTCCTTCCTTCCCTCTCTTCCTTCCTTCCCTCCTTCTCTCTCTCTCTCTTTCTTTCTTTCTCTCTTTCTCTTTCTTTCTGAGACAGAGCCTTGCTCTATTGCCCCAGTTGGAGTGCAGTGGCTTGATCTCAGCTCACTGCAATCTCTGCCTCCCAGGTTCAAGCAATTCTCGTGCCTCAGCCTGGTCCTTTCGCTGGGTGCCCTTCTTCTTTTCCTGATCCCTGATAGCTCGGAAGACCTGGCGATCTTGGCATTGCAGAAGGGCAGTCTCCTGTTCCATCAGCCCCTGTCCTCATCAGACCTTAGCCCCTGTCAAGGGCCATGCCATGACGAGCTGCTGACATCACCTCCTCCCTGGGCCCCTCTGCTCCAACTCTGCTGGCCACCTTGCAGTGCCTTGAACTTGCCAGGCACAATTCTGTCTTAAGGCCTCTATACTTGCTGACTGCCCTGCCTAGAGAGCTCTTCCTCCCTCAGCTTGCTCCCTCTACCCTCTGCGTTTTTACTCAACACCGCCTTCTCAATAAGCCCTGCCCTAAACACTCTCTATGCACTTAGCTGCTTTATTTTTACTCTCATAATACTTATCACCTCTTAATTCACTGTGTGTATGTATGTATGTGTATGTGTTTATACATACATTATATATATATATATATATATATACACACACACATATCTATATATATATTTAGAGACAGAGTCTCACTCCATCGCCCAGGCTGCAGTGACACGATTACGGCTCGCTGCAGCCTTGAACTCCTAGGCTCAAAAGATCTTCCTGCCTCAGCTTCCCAAGTGGTTGGCAGTACAGGAGCACCACCATGTCCAGCTAATTTATTTTTATTCTTTGTAGAGACAGGGTCTCACTATCTTGCCCAGGCTTGTCTTGAACTCCTGGCCTTAACCAGTCCTCCTGCCTTGGTCTCCCAAAGTGCTGAGATTACAGGCATGAGACACCTTGCCAGGCCCACCCTATATTTTAATTAATTTTTCCCTCCATTTTCTCCCTCCTTCTATCCCACCACCACTAGAATGTAAGCTCCATAAGATTAGGGTTTTTGTCTGTTTCATTCTCTGTTACATTCCCAGTGACTAAATACAGGGCCAAGTTGCATATTACATGCTTAGTAAACACATGTTGAATGAATAAATTTTAAAATTACCCTTCTAAATGTCTCTTAGGGGTTTTATGTTGTATCTTATTTAACTCTGTCAATAACCCTATGCAATAGACACTATTTCCCCCGCTTTATGGAAGAAGAAACAGTAGCCAATGAGTGACATGAATGGCTTAAAAAGTACATGTGCCTAGTAAGTGGGATTTGAAACCAGGACAGGCTCTCTCATGCCTGGGTTTATTACACTCTCCACATCACACAAGGGTGTCTCCTAACAGTCTCAATAGCCTCTGGACCTAAATTTAGCATTTAACTACAGCATCTTGCCTTTAGCGGGTCTGTTGCTCCTAGCTCTCAAGGGTCTTTATTTTGCCCCTTATCTCGAAAGGTTCATAGAGTATATAATTCTAAGTTTTCAGTTATTTTCTCTGTGCACTCGAACAGGTTTCACTGACTTCTGAATTGTATTGTCACTGTTGCAAAGTCAGCGGTCAGTCTAATTACCACTGTGTTTTAGCATATAATCTGCCTTGTATCTCTGGTAGCTTTTGCGATCTTTTGTCTTTGTTATTTAGCAGTTTCACAATATGTCTACCCATGGATTTCTTTATATTTTGCTTGAAATTTGGTGGGCTTCCTGAATCTGATCATTGATGTTTCTCGTTTCTATTCTCATCGGAAAATACTCAGCCTTAACTTCTTTGAATATCAACTCTCTGCATTCTTTCTATTATCTGCTGGAATTCCTATCGAATGTATGACCTTCTTATTCTAGCCTCCATTCTTAATATTCTCCCACTTGTTATCCGTCTCATTACTTATTTGTACTAAATTCTGGGTAATTTCTTCAAATGTATCTTTCAGTTGTCTATCAGGGCTCTAGTTTCTTTTCAGGTGAGTCTAATCTGCATTAAACCCACTGAGTTCCTATTTTAGTTTTCTTTATTTATTTTTGAAATAGGGTCTCACTCTGCTGCCCAGACTGGAGTGCAGTGGTACTATCATGGCTTACTGCAGCCTCAACCTCCTGGACTCAAGTGATCCTCCCACCTTAGCCTTCTGAGTAGCTGCGACTACAGGTGTATAGAGTTGGAGTCTCACCATGTTGCCCAGGCTGGTCTTGAACTCCTGGGCTCAAGAGATCCTCCTGCCTCAGCCTCCCAAAGTGCTGGGATTACAGGAGTGAGCCACCACACCCTGCCTGGTATTTCATCTTCTTTGTGGCTATTGTAAATGGGATTGTGTTCTTGATTTGACTCTCAGCCAGGACACTGATTTAGTATCCTGAAACTTTACTAAAATTGTTTATCAGTTCTTAGTAGCCTTTTAGCAGAATCTTTAGGGTTTTCCAGTTAGAGAATCACATCACCACTGGAAAGAAATAATTTGACTTCTTCTTTGTCTATTTGGATGCGTTTTACTTTTCTCTCTTGCCTGATTGCTCTGGCTGAGACTTCCCTTTGGATCTTCATTGGTAGGAATTCTTAAGAGTCTCAGGCTTAAAGTTTATTTTATCAGAGAAGAACTGTGTTTACTTCTGTCATGTGTCTGGGAACACCAACAACTTAGAACAGCTTTAAACTAAACTGCAAGTATTCTGTTTTTCAAGTCACACAGATCATGTGAACTCCAACTCCAAACTCTTGTGAGATTGGGCCTATGGCTCTTAAAGAAGACACTGTCTTACCCTCCCTGCAGAGGATGGGTTTTTCCTGGTTCACTCGCTGAGAATGTGATCTTTCAGCACTCCTGGTTTTATGTAGGAGTTTCCAATCTAATTTCCCTCATTGTTCGGTCTCTAGACTTTGTCTCTTCTCTCCATGTGGGCCCAAGCTGTAGGCCACAAGGGATTGTCAGATGCATGCATGGAAACCGTAGTTGTACCTGCTCACCCCCTCTGAAACTGTGTTTTCTCATTGCTTCTGGCTTATGATGATTTTTCTTACTTTCCTGTCAGCACATTCATACATTTAATTTTTTTTTTTTAGCCAGCATGTACTGGGGGAGTTTCTTCAGATATCTAGTCTGTAATATTGTTAGACACAGAAGATCTATTGTGTGATTACACAAAAATTACTTTCGTTGCATTTCTCTCTTTATAAAAATAATATATATCCTTTATAAAGAAAAAATAAAACCACGGACCATCAAGATGAAAATAAAAATCATTTCTCATCCTACAGCCCAGAAACAACCAGTTAACATTTCGGTGCCTATCCTTCCTTATCTGTATAAAACGGGTCCTCCATATTTGTTATTTTGAAAGCTTTTTCCTCCACTTAAACTATGATGAACATATTTCCCTGGACTTCACTATTCTTTAAAAACATCCTTTTAAGTTACCGGAGTGCACAGGTGTGCCATGATGGAGGCAGTTTTGGATAAAAGTCTGCCTGACTCCTGAGTTCTTCCTTTTTCCATTGTTCTGTGCGAGGCATTTCCCTCTAAGCATTACCTAAACCACAGTAGTTAGGAACCTTGGAGAGAAAGATGTTTCTCACAGTCTGTTTCAATTCCCTGTGTCCCACTCTAGGCTTAGTGTGTCTTTAATTGTGTGCAGCTGGATTTATGCTTGATCTATTTCGCCTGGAGTTTCTACTGAGGTTTTTTTTTAAAGGTCCTTAATGGGACGTTGATGGGTTTATCTCAGACTCCTTTTCCATGCCTGTATTGTGAGTCTGAGTAAGTCATCAGCAAGCCCTCCATTTGTGCGTTTTTAGTGAAGTCCGGATGCTTTTGTGACACAGATGGGAGTTGAACAGCAGACCCAGGACCACAGGAATGTTCAGTGGCCACAGGAATGGTCAGCCATGCCATTCTCTGTGGACTTCTAGTTCGTCATTGTACCATACGTTGGGAAATTCTAGAGCCTTTTCTGCGCTGATATTCGGCAAGCATTTTCTCTCTCTCACAGAGTCACAGGTTATCAGACAGGGGATGTCTGCAGGTTCTACAATATAGACTATACTGTCTACCCCCGGGACTTTTATCTAAAATGAGCCCAGCTACTTGGGGGCTTTCCTATGACTACTGTAACCATATTTCCTTATCCAGAAGTTCAGACACATTGTCTGATGGCCTTGGTCCAAAGGTAATAATCACAATGGGCCAACTCTCAGAGGCCTGCAATGTACCTGAAACTGCACTGTATTTCACATAGATCCTCTAATCCTCATACCATCCCTGCGGTGCAACAGTCTCCCTATTTTATAGACAGGAAAACTAAAGATTAAAGAGATGAGCTTGCCCAGCATCACACAAATAGGAGAGTCAGAATTAGAGCCTGAGTCCCACTCTTTCCATCCTGCTGTACTGCTTTTTGCTCTTGGGTTTTTAGAACACAGAAATTCTGAGGGCATGGAAAAAACACTTAGCTAAATCTTTGGCAGTCCCCAAGGCTTGGCTGAAAAGTGCCTATCATGTGTCTGGCAAAGCTGGATGGCACTGGTAAAAACAGCACCCACTTTAAACTCAAAACTGGGTTCAAATCCCAACTCTGTCACTGAGATGCTGTGTGACTTTGGGCAACTCACTTAACTTGTCTGATCTGTTTTCTTATCCTTAAAACGAGGATAATACCTCACTTGCAAGGTTGTTGTGAAGATTAGGTGAGATTTTATCTAAATACATACATGTAACATATGACTATGATATTATGTATATTTATTTTTATGCACATTATTTTTTATAAAATGTTTTAAACACTCATTTTACACACACACACATACCCCATAGGCACCCGGTGGCTGGTATAATATAAGGTGGTCACCAGCCTCTCTGGTTCTGCCATGTCTATACTTCATGAATCTGTCAGTAACAGCAAATTGGATAATTGAAACGATTAGGTAAATATGAAGTATTGACAGAGAATACTGCGGTGTATCTTTTCTTCTGTGCTTTGAATGGAATGACATTTATCTTGTCATTTTACAGCTAGGGGTTTGCAGGGGTTTCCAGCAGAGCTCAAGGATATCAAGTGCAATGTGGGTTAAATACACAGGCCAACTCAGCTTCATGCCTAGGCTAAGACTGTCCATGAAGCATAAATTGCTTTAATTCCCATATTCATGACAGAGTTCTCTTGGGAAACAGCATTTTCTGTTTGGAGAAAATACTAACAACTAAAACTATTTCCACATTTCATAATGATCATCGAAGCGACATCCGCAAATGCATGGCTTTGAACCATTTTTACACGTTTAATGTGCGGCCCATCTAGAGCCGCACCAGCGGACTCAGCCCTGTTGGGGCCTTGAGCCAATCTGGCCCCAGCAATCGCCTTTGCCCTGGTGGTATTCTTTCTGACTTAAGTCTGGAATCCTCACGTGTAAGAGAAACCTCAGGCTCTAGTAGCTACCAACCCCATAGTCGTGGAGCCAGGTCAATTTCCTCCAACTGGGCTTCTGCCCTTGTTCTTGGTTGGCACCTTGTTTCTCACTAGGGAGAAACCTCGACCGGGATCCCTGCCCATTTGACCAGCCCCTGCCATGCTCTTGTTTCCTTTTTCTACAAGAGGAGCAGGTGTTAGTCCCCACACATCTTTGTGCTATCTGGGTCCGGCTGTGAATAACCTGAGTTCATGAAACCATGAGGCCACCAGCATCTAGTTGCCAGGGTTGACTCACATCTGGACGTCGATGCTCCTCCTGCCATTTTGGACCCACAGCTATCGACACATACAAATCCAAGTTTGATTTGTCATGTCTTTTCACTTTGAAAAGCCCAGCTAACTTTCTGGATTGGTTCCCTAGGCCCTGAGAATGTGCTGGCCTATGCTATATATTTCTAGCTAGTGGTGGTCCAAGTTGTGGGGGTTCTCTCTAATATCACTGGTTCTAATGTTGTAATCTTACATCTCTCTGTAGAAGACATGAAGAATATAGAAATATATAGGCAAGAGAACAAAACTCTCATATGTAATCTCACTATCCAGAAATGATCACTTTTAGCATTTTGATAAGTCCCTTTCCACTCCTCTTAGATGCACATAATATTTTCATGTAGCTGAAGTCACACTCTATATACAATTTTAAAACCTACTTTTGCATTTAACACTTTTTTTTTTTTGAGACAGAGTTTTGCTCTGTTGTCCAGGCTGTAGTGCAATGGTGCGAACCTGCAACCTCTACCTCCCAGGTTCAAACGATTCTCCTGCCTCAGCCTCCTGAGTAGTTAGAATTACAAGCATGCATCACCACGCTCAGCTAATTTTTTGTATTTTTAGTAGAGACAAGGTTTCGCCATGTTGCCCAGGCTGGTCTTGAATTCCTGAGCTCAGGCAATCCACCCACCTCAGTTTTCCAGAGTGCTAGGATTACAGGTATGAGCACCCGGCCATTTAACATTTTATTATAAGCATTTTTGCCATATCACCGAGTTTATGTGTAGACATCATCTTTAATGACAGAATGACGATCCCTTAAGCAAAGCCATATTTACACTGTTTCCAATTTGTCACTACTTGGATGAACTTATTTATGCAAAAAATCTTTCTCATAATTTTGGATTATATCTTTGGTGCAAATTCCTAGATGTGAAATTTCTGAGTCAACAGGTATTAACATTTTAAGTCCCTTGATATACAATCTGGCTTTAGTCTATGACCTTGTGAATTGTTATATAATAAATTCATAGTCACCAATTCAAAGATTTTTCATCTACAATCTCTTGTTTGCCATAAAGTTCACTACTGAGATCACAATAAAATAGGATGATACATTTTTCCGTTAATTTCAACACAAATATGGGTTTAAAAATATTTCACACAGGAGTATGGGAAACTGGAAGTAATGAGATTAGACAATATTTTCAAATGACCCACAATCACTTTCCAATAATAGGAAATAGTCATTGAGATTTGTATCTCTTAATTATTTTTTAGACTCTACTCTTCAAAGCTATGAATCTGAATCTGAGTCAGCAGCCAGAAATGGAAACAGTGAACTCTATTTCTGAGTTTCTTGTGTAGAATGGGAACTTGGGATGTCAGCTGCTCAGAATCCATTTATGTAATAATTTTTTTGAAAAATCTGTCTTCTCCATGAACCCTCCCCAGATTCCTCTAGGCAGAATTAATCACTCTTCCTTCTCTGCCCTGCTCATCACCAGTGCCTCATTTAACACGTGTCTTGGTCTTTATCCTATCTGAGTTATTTTTCAAGTCTCCCATTAGGTTGGGTGCTCCTGGAAGGCAAAACCTAGTGTGTTTCCCTAGACTTAGCACAGAGACCAGCGCAAAACAGGCACACAGAAACAGTAGGAGGGTTGTTCTTTTATCTACTAGTAAGCATGTGGATTGTGCTTTGCTGGGAATCCTATGTGTAGAACAGATTGGAAAAGGAAAAGAGAAAGGGCCCTACATAGGGCCCTGCAGAGGCCGTCCATAAGCAATGATCAGAAGAGAGTATTACTTCTAAAATTTCAGTGGTTCCAAAATGAAAAGTTCATTGACTGTTTCATAGATATTTGTCGTATACCTTCCATGGAGCAGGTATTGTACCAGGTGATGGGGTCCAGAGAGGAGTGAAAAGCTCCCTTTGCTTTTCTAAAGCTCCTGGAGACCACAACCACCACAAAATATATAGATTTTGGCTGGGCGCGGTGGCTCACGCCTGTATTTCCAGCACTTTGGGAGGCCAAGGCAGGAGGATCACCTGAAGTCAGGGGTTCGAGACCAGCCTAGCCTATATGGTGAAACCTCATCTCTACTAAAAATATAAAAATTAGCCAAGCATGATGGTGCATGCCTGTAATCCCAGCTGCTTGGGAGGCTGAGGCAGGAGAATCGCTTGAACCTGTGAGCTGAAATTATGCCACTGCACTCCAACCTAGGCAACAAGAGCAAAACTCTGTCTCAAAAAAAAAAAAAAAAAAAAAAGAGAGATTTCAATGATCCTATTAAAAAGGTTGTCCATGGATAAAGGAAATGGATAAGCAATGCAAATCCAGGTAGGATAACAGATAGAGCCTGGACTTCCACTAATCAGGACTTCCACCTTTAAGTCCATTATCTAAAAATCATTTGGTGTCTGCCATGTCTAGGTTATCTACTCACTCATTTCCATTCGGTAGCAACCTTCCAAGGATAAGTAAGACCTCTGAAATCCACTAAATCTTACTACAAATTTTTGAGGGGATTGTCACATCTGTGGTGGCTTGCCATGAAAACTGTATTATATCTAACCAAGTGGATATTTAAAACTGTGTTATACATAATTGGGGAAAAATAGCTAAAGCTTAAGGATAGAGATTCATTAAGAAAAAGTTGCATGGTAAAAAGTTGTGGAGTGACATGGCCAAGATAAAATCTTCATCCTACTGGACATTCATTTCGTAGCCTTGATAAGTTATTTAGCCTTCTGGGGCTCAGTATTCTCAGCTGTAAAATGGGGATGATGATAGCTGTCTCCTAAAGAAGAACAGAAGGAGAGGGAGAACAAAGAAGGCTATGCAGATTCAACACAGATGTCTAGCACCCAAACATACGGAATGTGGAATGCATAAGAAAAAAAGGAAGATACCTTCTTCTGGTGGGTAGAAGACTGAGCAAAAAGCATCAGGTGACCCAGATTCCGGTCACAGATCCAACCCAACTTGCTGTGATACCCAGGGAATCTGATTCCCCTCGAACAATTTCAGTTTTCCCATCTGTAAAGTGAGCAGGCTGGAATAGACGACCCCAGTTTCCTCCCAGTTCTGGCATTTCATCAGACCCTTTTGTTCTCTCTTCTTTTAAAGCATGTGAGTCAGAGGACAGTGAATCAGTTAGGATCGGGGCCAAGGCAGCATCGTAACATGGCTCATTCAGGCTTTCATGTCTGCAAGTTAGAGGGCTGCTAGCCTGGCTCGCCAAGCAGAATACTTAGTACTTGTGAAAGATTCTGCCACAAGCTGGTGTTTCATGAGCAATGAAAAGAAATCCACCTCCCATTTTGACAGCGCTCCACCGGGAATTCACAAAATATTCAAGTAACTAATAAAGTCATTTTTCGATTCAGCAGTGGTTTTTTCTACTCATCTCTTCATTTGTTTGTCCATCCAGTTGGTGATTCAACTCACTGGAGCATCAGTTATGAGAAGAGACATGCAGATGTGCTGCTTGTCTTCCAGGAGCTATTGTTTCAGGCCTCTCTTCCTGACCTGTCGTTGGCTGTCTTCTCCCTGGGTCTTCACATCGCCTTCTCTCTCTCTGAGTCGAAATTTCCTCTCCTTGTAATGACCTTATAAGGTAATTAGGGCCTACTCTATTGACTTTATCTTAACTTGATTACCTCTGTAAATACCCTATCTCCAAATAAGGTCACATTCTGAGTTACTAGGGATTAGGATTTCAACATATGAATTTATCAGGGGACACAATTCAACCCATAACAGTTAGTCAACTTGTTCATCCATTCCTTCATTTGTTCATATGTTCATTCATTCTTCCATTCAACCCATAAGAGTGAGTCAACTTATATATCCATTCCTCCGTTTGTTGATATGTTCATCCATCATACCATCCAACCCATAACAGTCAACTTACTGATCCATTCCTTCATTTGCTGATTTGTGCATTCATTCTTCCAACCATAATTGAGTACCTACATTCCAGGCATTGTGCTGGGAACTAGAGACATAAAGCAGAACAAGCGGATGTATCTACGGAAGATGTTATATCTGGTGGAGGCACCATGCACACAGCTCACTCAGTTCCAGGCAAGCTTAAAGGGAGGGCTGGGCACAGGGAATGGGGCACTCAGCTCCCATGGAGCACTCTAGGCAGGTTTCTAAGTCTTCAAGGAGGTGATGGTGTTGGGGCCAAGAGGTGAACAACTTGGGTAGAGCTGAGTAGGTGGCAGGTAAGAAGAGAGGAATGCCTGGATTCCAGGCAAAGGAAACTGCAAGGGAAGACACGAGGGAGTGTGGAAGGAAAGGGTACCATTTTAGAACTCAAGTAATATGGATGAAGTCTAAGATGTGGTTTTCATCCGCAACCTCACTGGATCCTCCAGGCAATGATGGAAGGTATGTAGGGCAGAAATTAACATTTCAAAATAAAGATAAGGAAACTGAGGCCAGGAGAGGATACCTAATTTACTCACACAATATAGCCTTCAAGTGCAAAACCAGGGCTAGAGCTGTGGTCTCCCTCACTTTGCAGATACAAGGGAGAACAGCAGCAATCAGTGTCCTGAGGAAAATGTAATTATTTGAGTTTTGCAAATGACCTTGACCCATCTATTTGGATTTTGCAAATGCCCTTGGTAAGTCTCTTATACTCTGAGTTTCTCTGATGAGGTACTTCTGAAATCATTTTGTCACTACTTGGGCCACAGTATGCTACTTTTCCGTAGGGAGTACCATGGCTTGACTTCAAACAGTGTTCCTCGAAACAATTCTTTAACATTTTGCTACTAGAGGAAACGTCCCTGTATTTTGTGAATGCTTTAGAAACTTCCCAGTTCCTTCACAGTTTCCTCGTCAGCTGAGTGTAGCAGTTTGGAAAACAGTGATGCGTCATTAGAGCAAAATCAAACACCAATTTCAGTCCTTTCCAGCAGTGGTTTTCTTTAGCACACATTCATCATTAAAACAAAGGGTTGTGGGTTTGTAGGGAAAGTGACATTTGAGCTGTCAAGACAATCAAACGTTTAGGAAAACATGTCTTTTTTTATAGATAATGCTTGGTTTTGGGGCAAGCGCAATTTCAAAAATAAAATTATTTCCTGTAAATGAACATTTTTGAGATAACATAGGGAAGAGTCTGGAAATCTTTGATTGTCTCAAGTATAATTGTTGTTTTGACTAATAAGTCAACTTCTCAATAACAAAAAGGCAAGTAACCAAATTAACTATATGGTTTGCATTTGTTTGTATTTTCAAAGTATAAATCCTGAGTTTTGTTAAATAAGAGAGCCAGGAATAATCATAAAGAGATTTTTTTTTAATGTATGGGGAACCTGGTTTTTCAACATTGGTATAGGTTCTAAGTGGTGTATGATTCTTTTTAACAATAATAATGGTGGTTACATACTATATTTAGATAAACCCTGACACTTTACAAAGTTCTTCCACCCCTTTTGTCCCCCTGTTTCTCAGAATAACCCTATAAGTGGCCAGGTACGGTGGCTCATGCCTATAATCCAAGCATGCTGAGGTGGGCAGATCACTTGAGGACAGGAGTTCGAGACCAGTCAACATGGCAAAACCCTGTCTCTACTGAAAATACAAAAAATCAGCCAGTGGAGGTGGCAGGCATCTGTAATCCCAGCTACTCTGGAGACTGAGGCTGGAGAATCTCTTGAACCCAAGAGGTGGAGGTTGTAGTGAGCCGAGAGAGCGCCACTGCACTCCAGCCTGGGAGACAGAGTGAGATTCTATCTCAAAAAAAAAAAAACTGACCCAGCAATCTCATTATGGGGTATATACCTTAAGGATTATAAATCATTCTACTATAAAGACATATGCACACGTATGTTTATTGCAGCACTGTTCACAATAGCAAAGACTTGGAGCCAACCCAAATGCCCATCAATGTTAGACTGGATAAAGAAAATGTGGCACATATACACCGTGGAATACTATGCAGCCATAAAAAAGAATGAGCTTATGTCCTTTGCAGGGATATGAATGAAGCTGGAAATTATCATTCTCAGCAAACTAACACAGGAACAGAAAACCAAACATCTCATGTTCTCACTCACAAGTGGGAGTTGAACAATGAGAACATATGGTCTCAGGGAGGGGAACATCACACACCAGGGCCTGTCAGAGGGTAGGGGGGCAAGGGGAGGGATAGCATTAGAAGAAATACCTAATGTAGATGATGGGTACAGCAAACCACCATGGCACAGTTATGCCTTTGTAACAAACCTGCACATTCTGCACATGTATCCCAGAACTTAAAGTATAATTTTAAAAAATTAATTTAAAAACAGAATAGCCCTTTGAGGAAGGCAGCATACAGGTGGTCACCCCACTGTACAGATAGGACATCAGAGCATTGACAAATATTTACAAGCTTCTACTATGTAAGAAGCCCTGGCCTGGGCACTCCAAGCTGAATTAGACACAGTGCCCCTGCTCCCAGGGAGCTTACATGAGTTTGCAGGCGGGTAGACAGAGCAGGGCCTATGACCCGGGGGCCTGGGCTGCTCATCTCCTGTACTATTAGATCCATCTCAACTCTGCAGCTCTGTTAAACGCAGTGGTGAAATTTCCTTTTGGAAGAGACGCCTCCCGGTCTGGAGGCCATGGTGCCTGCCAGGCCTCTCTGGTCAATCTGAGGAATCATCCAGAACACTTCAAACCCAGGTCCCCGAGGAGGCACAAGCACATCAGGAAAGCCTCCACCCTTACCATTCCGCGGCCCCTCCTCCCTGTCCAGCAATACCACGCTGCTTATACTCCCCCAAACATGAAATGCTCTCTGCATCTCTGCCTTCACATAAGCTCCCCATTCTGCTCAGAATGTCCCTCTCTGCCCCACAATCCACGTGGACCTTGTGTGTCACTAGAACCTAGCACAGAGTCACTAAAACCTAGCACTCCCTTGCCTGAGTCCCTTCTATACTGTGTATACACATCCACTGTTGAACTTGTCACCCTAAATTGTGTCTGTCTCAATACGCTATTGGATCTGGGAGCATCTTGAGAGTGGGGGCCATCTTTTGTGACTTTCTAGATCCTTCGTGTCTAGTCCAGAATCTGGCACAGGGCAGATCTTCAACACATTTAGTAAACACTTAGAATGTGATGAGTTTGACGCACCCTCTAAGTGTGTGATCTCTAAGCCCCGTAATGATCCTGGGGGAAGGTGTTATTTTCCTAATTTTACATATGAGGAACCTGAGATTTGGAGAAATTATGAGACTTGTCCAAGATCAGAGTCAAGAAAAAGAAAAGTACTAGGATTCAAAGCCAGGCATATCTGATTCCAACGTTCTGTCCACAAACCCACAGTGACTGCTGAATTGCCTTCAAGGTAGTTTCTCCAGCAAAGTTGTTTTTTTTTTTTTTTTCTCCTGCAAAGTTTGGTAAAGACTGCAGTGAACTCTGGCTGCTACACTCATTCTCCACTCACCCTGCTCCATCTCAGAGAAAGGGAAGCAAGGAGGTTTGGGTTTAGAAGTCTCCTGATGATTTCTTCTCTAGGCCTCTCTTTTTGTTTGTTTAATCATGAGAGTGTTTTCCGTAGCATGAATCTGAATGACAAGACTCTAAGCACCTTGCTCTTAGTAATCTTGACTTAGAGTCGTTTTTTTTTTTTTAATTGTCTGACTGCTTCTGAAAATGGTCAAAGACCACATCTTACTGACACTAATTATTTCTTTAAAATGTGCAGATCCGTCCGTTGGCAAAAAGAAGACCAGGAGGCAAAGTTAAATTACACAGTACATCACTGTCCCCAGCACAGTCATCGCTGCCACTCTGTCAGTGTGAAAATTTACAGCCCATATTATCTCTTTGAAGGGGTTCAGGTCCTAGAAAATACAAACTAAATTTTAAGTAGAATTTTAATTGTAATGAAAGCTTCAGGGAATGCTGTTTATGTTGCTTATCTTTCATACCTGGTGAGTAAGTTAATTTATGCTTAATGGAAACAGATATTTCTAATCCCCAGACAGAGCTCAACATCTGTCTAGGACTGAGTTTTTGGACACTTGAAGCTGCTTATGATGGATGTAATAAAACCAGGACACTACTGAACTGATACCTGAAGGCTATGTGTAAGGAAGACCAGGGACATTATGTCCCTGCCCGGTGCTTGTATTGAAATCAAATCAACATCCCAAGCATTTCATTCTGTCAGCCCTTAAAATCCTGCCTCACCCACTTTCACGGTATTTCCTGGACAGGGCTGCGGAAATGAAAGTGGGTTGTGAGGTGGGATCTGGCATTTGCACTCAGTGAAAACCAGCACTTCTTGAGCTCCTGTGACATTTACAGGCCAGGGCTCTGCTAGATGCCCTATATACATGATCTTGTTTAACTCTCACAGTAATTCTAAAGGTGGCAATTACCATCCCCACTTTTCACTGGGAGAAACTAAGGCTCAAAGAGGTGGAATTGCTTACCATGTGACATAGCTGGTAAGCTAGTATTTGATCCTAAGACAGTCTGCTCTTGTTCTTTTCCCCATAGTACAGGCAGGAGTTGACAAACCATGGCCCTTGGGTCAAACCAACTTGCCATCTGTTTGTGTAGATAAAGCTTTATTGGAACGCAGGCAGCTCTTTGTTAACATATTGTCTATAGCCAACGTCACGCAGCAACGGTGGTAGAACTGAATAGATGCGGCAGAGACAGCCTGGTTGGCAGAGCTTAAGCTAGTTTCTATCAGCCTTTTACAGGGAAGTTTGCCATCTCCAGGCATAAGGCCGACACCATCACAAGGAAGTGACCTGAGCATCTATTACCTAGGAGGCCTGGGTTGGGCCAAGGCACGGAATGAAAGGTGATGAAGATACAGTCCACGATTTCAAGGACCTTAAAATCTGTAGGCAGGGCCTTTGAATGAAATGGTAAACCCACATGTTAACTATCTCGGCAGCCCCCAAGCTGCCCAGTAAAAGAGACAGTGCTGCCTGCTCTTACCCTCCAGATGGATCACTTGGGCCTTCCTAGGCGTCTCCATGAAGAGCCTCAAGAGCACCCAGCACATCCTCACGCAGCCCAGTCCTATGTCATGTGGACCCCTCCATCCTCATGTGGCCCTTCCAACCTCATTGGCCCACTCCTGTCTGCGCTCCTGCAGACTTGCAGATGGCCGGTTTCCCCTGCACACCATGCTGCTGGTGAGTGCTGCTTGGGAGCGCCATGCCCCAGCAAGAGGGTTGGCTCCTCCTGATCCCTAGGCTACCTGGGAACGGAGCCAGATTCCATGGAGAAGGGGAGAGGACAGAGGAGCCTGTGTCACTGTGCCCCTGGGGTCCTGCTTATGCCAAGTGTGGCCCAGGTCCTCTTGCCCAGATCCGTCAGCTCTGCCTCTAACCTGCTCTCCACAGGGGCTCAAAATGAGTGCTAGGGACCCAGGTCAGGAACACATGCCATTTCACCTCAATTTCCTCCGCCTCGTGTTGCTCTGTGATGGAAACCTCTCTCCTTACAGAATACACAGTTACCGGCAGTGGTGGTGGGAAGGGGAGCTGGCCAATGATTCTATACCAATGACCACTGGACATAAAACTAGGTATTCACCCATCACAGTAAAATGAGAAAAGTAAATAAAAGTGTGTGTGTGCATGTGCGTGCATGTGTGATTGTGTGAATATATATATCATTCTTTCATGAAATTATGCACACAGGACTATGCTAAACCATATGAAACAGCAGATACTGAACGACTTTTGCATACAAAATGCCATTTCAGAGTGCATATACTTGTGCTTTGCTCATATACAGAAGAACATGCCACAAGAACATGTGCACATCTGCCAGCAGACAGGACACTCCCAAAGTCAGTCCCGCCTTCTTCTGACTTCCTAACACCTTTCATGTTTGCTTATTCTGATACCCATCACGTTGTATTCTAACTGCTTAGGTAGATGCCTGTCCTTCCTGAAATACTAGAAGTTTCCTTCTTGAATCAAAAACTTTTGTTATTTTTAAATATCTTTGCCTACTTAGTATTTCCCAGTTCAATATATCTTTGTTGAATAAATGGACTGTTTTTATGTGTAAAAGAATAACAAGAAATGCTATTTTCACATGGTTCAAGCCTGATAATCAATACTTGATTTTTAAAAAAGTATCCTTACAGGGATAAGTAAAATGTTGGCTACTTTATATTATCTTTACAATTTGGGTTTCTTTTTCTTTTCCATTTTATTGGCTTATAAAGTCTGGAAGTCTGGAAATTACTTATCTTATACAAGCAGCAGTTGGCCCCCAAACATTCTCATAAAATTTGGCAGTAGCTATCAATATTTAAAATCACCTATTTTCTTGACCCAGCAATTTTATTTCTTTTCTTTTTTCTTTCTCTTTTTTTATTTGAGACAGAGTCTCACTCTGTCTCCCAGGCTGGAGTGCAGTGGTGCGATCTTGGCTCACTGCAACCTCCACCTCCTGGGTTCAAGCGATTCTCCTGCCTCAGCTTTCTGAGTAGCTGGGACTACAGGAGCGTGCCACGACGCCTGGCTAATTTTTTGTATTTTTAGTAGAGTTGGGGTTTCGCCATGTTGGCCAGGCTGGTCTCAAACGCCTGACCTCAGGTGATCCGCCCGCCTTGGCCTCCCAAAGTGCTGGGATTAAAGGCATGAGCCACCACACCCAGCCCAAGAGCTTTATTTCTAAGGGTCCATGCTGAAGAAATATTGGCTTGTATAGACAAAGACACACACACACATACACACACACACACACACACCCACACACACACTGAGGGGGTTCCTGGCAACATTGCTTGAAATGTGAAAAAGTAGAAATAACTTAAGTCTTCATCATCAGAGGATTGATTATAAAAAGAATGAAAATGCCCCAAACTGGAATAGAAACAACGATATCCAGATCTGTATCTCCTGACATGGAAAGATGTCCTTACTGTACTGATAAGTGAAAACAGCAAGTCGAGGAATGTTATGTGCATGATGTCATAGCTAGTGTGATCCTGTTTTTATAAAAATTACTACAACAAAACAAATTTGCCTCTCTTTACAGGTTTCGGTATCACTAAGAAGGTTAGAAGGATTGAAAGCAAATTGTTTACGGTGGTTGTCACTGG
The DNA here is from genome assembly GCA_963573385.1 of Cacajao melanocephalus. NCBI lineage: Eukaryota > Metazoa > Chordata > Mammalia > Primates > Pitheciidae > Cacajao > Cacajao melanocephalus. The sequence goes on along the minus strand of CAUYLG010044383.1, from coordinate 14,767 downwards.
GAAGTGACGCTGGGGTTGAAGATAAGCTGGGGGATGATTTGCCTTTCAATCTACAGACTTTAGAAATTGTTTGAATTATTTACAAAGAAGATGCATTACTATTTTTATAATTTTAAAAACAAAGCAATAAAGAAAAAAAAGCCTTGATACGCAGTGGCGATTTGTGCAAAGCGGAATAAGAGAGAAAACAGAAAAGGGAAACGCTCATTTTGATTCTGGGGTTCTGGGAAGGCTTTCAGAGGAAGCACCTTCTGAGTTGGTCTTTTAAACATGGTTAGAAATAACAGAACGACGGTGCCCAGATTGAAGGAATCATGAGAGCACGTGAGCCTCGAGGACAGCCACCCACGTTAAGAGTTTGATTTGCAGTTGATGACGGAGTTGAAAATTTTGTTATGAAACTTGATCTCCAGTTAAGATTCTTATTACTTTATTCAGACAAATCTAATTTCTCCCCAGGTAAATGTCTCTTACCTGGAACCTAGCTGCCTAGGTATTTGAGGACTGGGAAGCTGCTGCAGATACAGTTAAAGCCCACCCCATGGTGGCTCACCCTGAAATCTCAGCACTTTGGGAGGCCAAGGAGGGCAGATCACCTGAGGTCGGGAGTTCGAGACCTGCCTGACCAACATGGAGAAACCTCGTCTCTATAAAAAATACAAAATTAGCTGGGTGTGGTGATGGGTGCCATAATCCCAGCTACTCGGGAGGCTGAGTCAGGAGAATTGCTTGAACCCAGGAGGTGGAGGTTACCGTGAGCCTAGATCGTTCCATTGCACTCCAGCCTGGGCAACAAGAGCGAAACTCTGTCTCAAAAAAAAAAAAAAAGAAAATAAGAAAAAGAAAGAAGAAGGAGGGAGGGAGGGAGGAAGGAAAAAAGGAAGGAAGGAAAAAGGAAGGAAGGAAGGAAAGGAGGAAGGAAGGAAGAGAGGGAGGAAGGAAAGCAGCCGACAGCACCCAGCGAAGCAAGCATAAATTGTGAGTATAATCTCTACATCTTACATTTAAATCTCTCATTGCTCCATAGGGAATAAATTGCACTTAAAAATCTACTAGAATTAAGTTAAACCCATATAATGGAATAAAATGGGGTCATTAAAAATAAAAGCATACAATTCCACTTTAGGCCATGAGAGAGTGACAGCAAACTTATACTCTTGCCCTAAATAACTATAAAACTAGGCTTTTTTTTTTTTTTTTTTTTTTGTGGACAGTGTTTTTAAGCATTGGACCACTGGCAGTGCAGGCCTGTGAGCCTTGCAAAAAGGGAAACATGAGGTGAGGCTCGGTTTACCCAGCCTTCAGCCTGCAGGCACTTTATAGACCACAAGCCAGGGATGTGGAGTGTATCAGACTTGCTGAGCTGCTGAGACATGTCGGCCTCCACGGTGCTGGGGTGGCTAGGAGTCATGGAGCAGGTACTGGAAAGAAGTAAGTCTGTGGATGGGTTGGGGAGCCTCTCCCCATCTTTGGCTGAGGGCTGGGCCATGAATGTGCAGAGTGAGACTCTGTGAGGCCTAACAGAGAGGCTGCTACAGGGCAGAGCACGGACCAGAGAAAGCAGAAGTCACAGAGTGACAGGAAATGTGAGAGTGACAGTGGGGTGTTTTCGATGCCACTGGAACATGTGTCCCAAGAGGGTAGCAACTGCCATCTGTTGTCATGTCTGATGTGCCCCCAGACTCCAAAATGATGCTATGCCCATAGGAGATGTGTAATGCTTATTTAAATGGTGTCACCTAAGCTGGGTCTAGGGCAGATGGCATTAAGGACAAGGTAGGGGCTGTCCAAGGAGTTCAGACTGGGGAGCAATCTGGCTCCAGGAACTCCAAGGCCAAGGCACTCCGGAGTGGAGAGGCACCATTAGAGATACATTTTAAAATGCATTCATTCATCCCTTTCACTTCATTTCTTCTGTTACCCATCTTGCTGCCGCAAAGAACAAATAATAACCAAACACTGGAAATAACCCACGCCATCAATCACAGAATGTAGAAATAAACTGTGGTAATATTCACAAGATGTAATTTGACACAACAATGAAAATGAATGAACTTCTGCTAAACCCAACAACACAGATGAACGTCACCAACAAGTTTTGAGTGAGGGAAGCCAGATACAAAAGAGTACATACTGTATGGCGGCATTAATATGTCAAGTTCAAAAACATGCCCAAGTAGCAGATGAGGTTAAAAATCAGTATGATGGCTACCTGTGGGGCTAGTGGCAAGGGGTATGTGCAGGGCTTCTGGGGTCCTGGCAATGTTCCATTTCTTGCCCTCGATTGGGTTATCCCAGCATGTTCATTCTATGGCAATGCACTGAGCAGCACTCTTATAAATGATGCTCTATGAATAGAATGTGTCAACAAAAAGGTAAATGTCCAACTGATGTATTTTACAAGATCAGAAGTTAGGCTAAATGATGGGGCTAATGGGGGCTCATTTAATATATTATAAATTTCAGAGAGTCCATTTTTGTGTGTTTTAATAAAATTATTATTAAATAACTTTAAAGATGGCAATATAACTTCAGGAGGTTCATCCCTTTCATATACTTGAAAATACTGATTAAAAAAACACATATATGCTGTTTTAAAAAAGGATGTGAAGTGGCTTACAGAGATAAACAGACATAGATAAAATGTCTTAAAATGAACCCACATGGAAATAGGAGGAAAGGAAGAGCAAGGGCGGAATAAAAAGAGAAGGTTAAAGACAAACACAAAGGGCATAAGCTTCGAGGGTCTGCACAGTTGTTGCGGGGATCCTGAGAGTGAGGGCACAAATATGGCTGCAAGCTTCCTGGTAGCCAAAAGAAAGAAGGAAAGAAAACAGTTAAAAGATTCGCTTTGTCCACAGATTTTATAACATGGAAGATGCTCAGTTGCTCAGGAGAAGTCCAGCTCATCCTGCAAGTGAGGGCCGAGAGAAATTTCCCCTGTGGGGAGTCAGTGAATAATACAGGGGATGAGGTTCACAAGAATATCCTAGGCTAGGTACAGCGGTTCATGCTTGTAATCCCAGCATCTTGGGAGTCTGAGGGGGCAGGATCGCTTGAGGCCAGGAGTTCAAAACCAGCCTGGACAACAAAGTGAGACCCTCATTTCAAACAAAAAAGAAGAAAGAAAGAAATATCCTAATATTAACACTAACAGGGATGACAACGTTAACAATAATAGCTAACACTTTAATACTATTTAACTTTGTGCAAGGCACTGTTTGAGGTTCTTTGCACACATGATAGTGAATTTAAAATCAGTGTTTCTTAGGCTGGGTGTGGTGGCTCATGCCTGTAATCCTAGCACTCTAGCACTTTGGGAGGCTGAGGTGGGCAGATTGCTTGAGCTCAGGCATTCAAGACTAGCCTGGGCAACATGGCAAAACCCTGTCTCTAAAAAAAAAAATGCAAAAAATTTGCCAGGTGTGGTGGCACATGCCTATAGTCCCAGCTACTCAGGAGCCTAAGGTGGGAGAATCACCTGAGGCTGGGAGGTCAAAGCTGCAGTGAGCCAAGATTGAGCCACTGCACCCCAGTGACAAAGTGAGACTCTGTTTCAAAAAAAAAAAGATTAAGTCAATGTTTCTGGTAATATCTCCCATTTCGGGGGAGCACAAAAGCAGAGCCAGGAAAGGCAGCTGGAACAATGACATCAAGGAGCAAAGTCCTCTGATAGTTTGGCTTGATCCAATGATCTAAACCGGAGGAGCTCTATATCCCTCTGGTAAACGTTGAAGGACGTCACTAGGCAGCAAATTGCGGGGAAGCAAATAGCCCATCTTGCAAATTTAGACCTGGTCTATTTTCTTTGACAGTTAATCAAACCAAAAGTAGGGTTGGCATCCTTTTCTAGAGTTGGGGTACCTAATGAGCTTTGTACCTGAAGAGATGGCCACCCCATCTCTACAGGAGCGGGCCAAGGTAGGATCTGTGGGCAAGGCCACAGTTCACCTCTGGAAACTGTTCTATGACTGCTTGAACACAAACACAAGTGGATAAGACTGTATCTATCCCCCGAATCTATACCACCAAATACGGCCATGATCATTTCAGTCTCACAAATACCATGACTATGAGCAGCCTCCCTTGCAGGAGAGGAATTGTTCACAAAGAGGGAGGAACGTCCTTACCCACTACAGAGGGCCTAGGACCGCTTTGCCTGGGGAAGATAAAAAGAGAGAGCATCTAGCTAATGCACAACAACTGGGAATAATACATCCTCATGCTTTTGAGTTACCTTTGACTTCTACCAACAAATTTCTTTCTTTCTTTCTTTTTCTTTCTTTCTCTCTTTCTCTCTCTCTCTCTTTCTTTTCCTCAGGCTTTTGAGTTACTTTGACTTCTGCCAATAAATTAATTTTTCTCTTTCTTTCCTTTCTTGACAGAGTCTTGCTCTGTCACTAGGCTGGAGTGCAATGGCATGATCTCTGCTCACTGCAATCTCCGCCCCCCAGGTTGAAGCGATTCCCCTGCCTCAGGCTCTCGAGTAGCTGAGACTACAGGTGTGCACTAATTTATTGTATTTTAGTAGAGATGGGGTTTCACCATGTTGGCCAGGATGGTCTCCATCTCCTGATCTCATGATCCGCACGCCTCAGCCTCCCAAAGTGCTGGGATTACAGGCGTGAGCCATCGTGCCCAGCCCTGCCAACAAATTTCTAATAATCTTTTTTTTTTTTTAATTATTTAAGCCTACAGCACCCGGTATTCCCAGGCAGTCTCCCATCCAAGTACTAACCAGGCCCAACCCTGCTTAGCTTCCGAGATCAGACGAGATTGGGCATGTTCAGGGTGGTATGGCTGTAGACAATTTCTAATAATCTTAAAGTTAATTCGTAAACTTCATCTTTGATAACAGATGGATTTACCAAAGGATAAATTAAGAGCAGTGAATTCGGTTTTAGTCATTCATTCATTCAAGTATTTACTGACCAAGCAAAGAGGAAGACACCAGTAGAAACCCCTCACTGGTGGTATGCAAAACAGGTCCATCAGCTCACACATCTGTCCTTCAGGGAATTGAGTCTAAATCACTGGTTTTACTAGCTAGTTCCTTCTTTCCTTGACTCGACACACATGAGTTTGACGCCTGTTTTGTGCCAAGAAGTATTCATATCACAAGGCCAGTAGGCAGAGGCACAAGTAATGTCCTGAGGGTGCTTAGATGAATGTGCAATTAACCCAGTGGAGGAAGGGGGTGAACAGAGCTTCAAGGAAGAGGGGTCAGTAGAGCCCAACTTCCAAGGATCGTGAGATTTGTTTTATAAAAAAGCTCACCATAGGATTCCTCTAAGTAACAATCTTTTTCCTAGTGCCTTTCAATTACCCCTGGACTGATTTACACACCCTTTTAGAAGCACAGCTGTTGTGTAAATTAAACCTCAGTAATCCCTCCCCAGTGCTGAGTCCCCCTTAGGAGAAATTCTGGAACCTAATGATTTATTTCTGTGTACTTTCTCAGCACCTTGAGAATTTCAGCTTTAGTAATCACAAGTTATGAGTCACTCCAATTGGGGATAGTTAGACAAAGAGGGAACAGAGGATTGAAAATAGAGAATGGAAGCAGAGCGGATGGTGGAGAACAGTAGACAGGCCTGCAAGGAAGCCTTGGGCCAGATAAAGGGAAGTAATCCTAAGCTTTAGATGTTCACAGATGCCTCCTCAGGTAGAAGGAAGAAGAGCTGGGAAATGGAAAAGAAAGGCTGGGCCGGGCGCGGTGGCTCACGCCTGTAATCCCAGCACTTTGGGAGGCTGAGGCGGGCAGATCACGAGGTCAAAAGATCGAGACCATCCTGGCCAACATGGTGAAACCCTGTCTCTACTAAAAATACAAAAAAATTAGCTGGGCGTGGTGGCACGCACCTGTAGTCCCAGCTACTCAGGAGGCTGAGGCAGGAGAATTGCTTGAACCCGGGAGGCGGAGGTTGCAGTGAGCCGAGGTTGCACCACTGCACTCCAGACTGCACCTGGTGGCGGAGTGAGACTCTGTCTCAAAAAAAAAGAAAAGAAAAAGAAAGGCTGACTGTCTGCTCTAAAGTGCCCTTCTCCAAGCCCAAGGAGGAACCTGAGACGCCTGACACAGTCACAAACTGAAAACTTTTCATCTGTGCTTCAAGGATCATGAGATAACCTCTTCAAGGAGCTTAGCACTCAACCTGGCGACCGGTCAGCACTCTCTAACCACCAGCTGCTGCTGTTGCTGTTCTTCAACTTCATCTCCTCAGTCCAGAGGAAATTTCAGGACTAACCCATTAAGTTGAACCAGCCAAGGAGGGACAACTCTATCTCTACCCTGAACCATTTACTGATAATCCCTAGGAAATTTCTTTAGACCATAAGAATTTTGCCCTTCTCTGTTTTCATTGTATTGATACTCCTTTCAAAATATTTAATATAAGTATGTTATTGTCCCATGATTTCCCTTTCTCTGTGTGCATTTATACTTATCATCCATGGCCCTGGTGCCAAGTCATCACCTCAAGTGCCACTGTTGAATTTTTAATGTTGCATTTCTCATTAGAGTCTCTGAAGGAATTCCTGGGGTCTGGGAGTGCCCAAGTTTGTGAAATGCTACATTAGACTGGTAACTACCTTGGAAGCAAGCTGACCTTGGGCCAGAGGAGACACAAAACACCCAGTGACAGTCCAGTGCCCTGGGAATTAGTAGAAAGATTGAATTTGCTAACCACAAGTGCGAGACTTGCAAAGCCTAGAATGGATTGGTTTTCTCACTTGGAAGAAATGACGCCAGTTCTGGAAATCCTATAGTAGCCCCTGCCATCAGCATGATAATAAGGGAGTATGTTAGAGCCCCAAGAAGGCCCCGTAACCTGGTCATGTCCAAATAAGGTTTTTTAGGGCAAAGGGTCAATATTCTGCGTGTGTGTGTGTGTGTGTGCGTGCACATACGCATGTGTATATCAAACCTCAAAATCCCAAAGGTTTAGTGGACAAGGGATATAAGCAGGTGATTTCCAGGCACTATAAATATGAAGCGTAAATAGTAGATATAAACAGTTATATAGAAACATGTCCACCCCCATTAACAACCAAAGGCATGCACATTTCAAAACCACCTTACACATCCTAAGTTAGCACTTATTTTTATAAAGTCAACATCTAATGCTTTGCAGGCGAAGGGGCACACGTGGGCATTAAAGGTGGCAAAGGCAACAATTATAACTCACCCTTTGGGTTAAAGTAAAATGGCCTCTCTTTAGCTCTCAGGAAAGTGATACTCTGGTTTTCATCCTCAACTGAAAGAATTCCTTTTTTTAACTGCGTTTGCTTTTGTGCTAGAGAAGTCATGGTTTGGCTGTGTCCCCACCCAAATCTCATCTTGAATTGTAGCTCCCATAATTCCCACCTGTTGTGGGAGGGACCCGGTGGGAGATAATTGAATCATGAGAGCTATTTCCTTCACAGTTTCCATGGTAACAAATAAGTCTCATGAGATCTGATGGTTTTACAAGGGGAAACCCTGTTTGCTTTGCTCTCATTCTCTCTTGCCTGCCTCCATGAAAGACATGCCTACCACCATGATTGTGAGGCCTCCCCATTCATGTGGAACTGAGATTCCATGAAACCTCTTTTTCTTTATAGATTACCCAGTCTCTGGTATGTCTTTATCAGCAGCTTGAAAACAAATTAATACAAGAAGCCTTCCCAGACACCCTCAAGAGGAGTTAACCTCTGCCTCTCTCATGCTTTCAGCACTCAGTATAGTGTGTGGCCCATTGTGGGTGCTTGGCATGTAGTGACACTGTTGAATGTGGGTCTAGGATGTTTCCTTCCCATCTGAGTGACACATTTCCAGCACTGTGGCAGAGATCCCTTACGGCAGGGCAGGGGGGCAGAAAAAGGAGGCAAGGGCTGCAGCCCTGTCTGGCTCCCAGTTCCTGAGTTCTGTATGCTGCCTAATGTTTTTTGTTAGTTGGTTTGTTCTTATCACAGTGTAGCTGAAGAGGGTTAGGAGATATTGAGAACAATCCTTTCAGAGGAAAGTGCAAAAGACTTGGCAAAGCAAGATGGGGGAAGGGGCAGGTGAGAGTTCTGGAGATGAAGAAGAGAAGCTGGAGAACAGAGAAGATGGCGGGTGGAGAGACGAGTTTCGGGAGCGCCCTGATGAAAAGGCAGGGGTCAGAGTGAAACTGGGCACTTCCAGAAAGAGGAAAGAAAAAAAGAGGCCCAGGCAATTTCCTGCAGAAATACCTGTGGGGATAACAATCACTTTTTTTTTTTTAACCTGAGCAAAAATCTTCGAGCCCAGCTACTTTTATCATCTAAAATTTGTTCCGGAGATTTCCTCCAGCTTCTAAGAGACATCTTCACTCTCCCTGAAATAGTCATTTGTCACAAGGGGCTGGAAGTGAGCCAAAATGTCTGTACGTGAAGTCCAGGAGCTCTATATAATAAAACAAACTGCAAAATATTGATTTTGTTTCTTTTCAACCTGTTTTAATCCAACAGTATCATCTTACTACGAGAATTTTCTCTCCTGATGGCGAGGAGAACAGGCTCAGCTGCGGGAGAGGAAGAACCAGACACAGGCTTCATTTCTCCTCTGAAAGGCTCTGTTTAGAGATCTCTAATGTCAGTTCCAATCTTCTACCATGACATTTCTGAAGGAAAGACCAAAGTGCTGAAGAACATGACAAACAGGATGTGTGCTTTTCTCCTACGCTTAGAAAACAATAAAAATAAGAACCCAGAGAAAGTGACCAAATGTCACTCAGGTGCTGTAACACCTCTTGTGGGCTCTTCGGAGCCCAGGAGATGAGTCCCAGGCTCCTAGGCTGGGTGGGCTCCCAGATAGGGTGGGCAAGGCCTCCTGCTGCCTGGTCTCCATCCACCTCGCTAGCCTTCCAGCTGTGCCCACCCACCCCATCCCTAGACCATCCTCCCCTCCATTTTCTGAACACATCAGGCCTGTTCATGTCTCTGGGCCTTTGCTCATGTCCTCCCTTCTGCCTGGGAGGCCTTCTCTCCTCTTCCTCAAATGAGCATCTACTCACTCTTCAAATTCATGGGTTCCCTCCTCAGCAAAGCCCTCCTGACCTTCCCAGGCAGGGCGAGAGGCTTTCTCCCTAGGTTTCCGTTAGGTTCCCATGCCAAGGCTCTCCAGGGGCTCCCATAGCTATCTCCTGCCTGGACTGCATGTGCCTCAGTGGCAGGGGCTGATCTCTGAATCTCTCTGTGCCCAGAGCCTAGTCCAGGGCCTGGAACAGAGTGAATGAATGAATGAATGAATGGCAGTGCCCTGCTCCCCTCCTCCACCCTCACCACTTGTTTAAGAACATCACCCATTCAGGGGCGAGAGCTTGGCACCCAGGCCTCTAATCTCGGGATGAAAGGCACAGGCCCACTCTTTAGAACATAAAGCATTCATCTTTCCTTCCATTTTCCTTGTGCCACGGGAGTTCTGAAAATCCTGCCATATCAATGTCTTCCAGGTTCTGTGTTCCTCTCAAAAAGATACCAGTTTGCCCATGTGAAGGCTCTGAGGTTACTGAGTCTCTCAAGGGTTTTTTTAATCTTCGGAGGCAGAAGAGGATCCTGACACACACTTTGAAGTTTCCCTTCACACGCGTCTGCCAGGAAGGAGCCATGGTGTTTCAGATGTGAGGAGTCTCTGCTTCAGAGGGGCCCGGGGCTGGGGTACGCAGTCAGAACTGGCCCTGTGGGGGCCCTGCACTACCCACAGGCCATTTCCAGCATGCCAGGGGTCAGGGCAAATGATTGCCACGCGCTCTGAAACTCTTGCTGCTATCCACACGCTCTCCCTCCAGGCCCCCGGGTCCCTGCTGACCCAGGCTTTGTTAAGAATCCGAAAATAACTCCCCGCTTCTTGTGTTCACTGCCACAAGGCTTACTAAGGAGTCATTCACATTCATTAATCCCTTTCATTCTCAGAACAACCCAATGATGGGGACGGTGGCTGGGTGCCAGGTGCTGGGCTGAGAACCGCACAGCCCTCAAGGTGGCGCTCTTCCTGGCCCTGTGGCATAGACAAGGAGCCCAAGGCTGGGGAGGACAGCAGCTTGTGCCCAGTCTCGGGGCTGCTTAGGGGCAAAGTGGGGCTTCGGGGCCAATCCTCCATCAACAAGGCAGTCTCCTCTCTCCCGAGTCACTTTGAGGGGTTCATCCTCCTCGAGGCTGGAGCAGGAGCTTTGGCACGAGCCAGGACTGGCTTTGGATCCTGGCAATTCAGCTGTATATCGGCATGCTGCTTGTCTTCGTCCGCTCTGGCTGTCAGAACAGAAAATCATAGCCGGGGTGGCACAGAAACAACAGAAATGTAGTTCCCACAGTTCTGGAGTCTGGAAGTCCGAGCTCACAGGGCCAGTATGGTTGGTTCTGACAAGGATCCTCTTGCAAATACAGACAGCCAACTTGTCATGAGAGCCTCACATGGTGGAAAGAGAGGGGGGGGTGCTCTGGGGTCCCTTTTATAAAGGCATGAATCTCATTCATGAGGTTCTATCCTCATGATCTAATCACCCTCCAAAGGCCCTAACTCCTAAGACCATCACAAGGCAGGGTTAGGGGGTGGGGTTAGGATTTCAACATATGAATTTGGAGGAACACAAACATTTGGTCTACAGCATAGCATTACTTCATGACTCTATGCTTTCTCTCCTCACCCGTCAAATGGACAAAATAATAATAGCACTGTTGTAAAAGTGAATTGAAGTAGAGCTTACAATGCTCTCAGCACAGCGTCTGACACATAGTGCATGCTCTGTTCTGCATCTATGTAGATAGATAGATGGATAAATACTTTTATAACCATGACCCTCTCTCTAAGCTTTTCCATTTCCCTAGGAATTTGATTTTGATGGTTACTCTTTTTGTTCAACAAAATCAGCACCATGATCCTCTATGAACAGCCTCTCCCTGAACTATGATGCAGCTTTTTGGATCAGTAAATCCTGCTAAGTGTCAGGCACTCTCAGGTAAAGGAATCTAGAGATATATGATAACCTATTTTCGTCGCCCCCAGGAAGGTGAAAAGAAATATGTAAACTGATCACTTTAAAATAAAATAGTAAATATCACAAGAGCAGAAAGTGGCATTTTTTTGGAAGGTGGGCAAAAGCAGAGAAGACTTCTGGGGGATACCATTCTGCCCAGGACAGCGACAGAGGACTAGGAGTTAGTGAGGCAAAGAAAGGACCTACGCAGTGCTCTGAACAGAGTTGAGCGCCGCTGTAGTGTCGGGTTATTCATTTCCATTTATTCGGTATCATAGCACAGATCACTGGGAGGCAGGAGATGGTGGCAGATGGTTTTAGTAAGGTGGAGAGACCTAGTCATGAAGGATCTTGTACATCACTTGTTATTGGTTTTAGATCTTACCTTAGAGGCCAATAAATCTCAAACGTTGGTGTGCTTAAGAAGTCAGCATAGGAGCTTGTTAAAATGCTTATTCCCAACCCCGAGACTTGGATCTTATGGAATCTGCAGCCAGGTGGTTTCAATGGAGGTGCTCTGGCAGCCACAATCGTAAAGTATCTCAGTAGATGATGGAGAAGCGTGGGAGGCGCAGTAGCAGAGAGGGCTATGGGAGACACATGGTCATGCCTGTGATTCAGTAAAATCAAGAATTCTGTTTGAGGACCACCTCTCAATCAGCTCCTCCTTGATAAAAGGTACTGCTTCTAGAAAATGTGATGCTACTTCTGTTCATTCATTTATTTCAATAGCTTTATTGGGATGTCACTGTTATATTAAAAACTACCTATTTAGTGTATACAGTCTGATGGGTTTGAACGCGTACACATACCCATGAAACCATCACCACAATCAAGGTAAAAGACATATTCATCATCTCTAAAAGTTTCCTCCTGCCCCTTTTTGTTTTGTTTTTTAAATGAAATGAGGTCTTGCTATGTTTCCCAGGCTGGTCTTGAACTCCTGGGCCGAAGTGATCCTCCCACCTCGGCCTCCCGAGTAGCTGAGACTGCAAGTGTGAGCTACCACATCCCATTTGGGTTTGTAAAAATGCTATTTGTCTACAGTCATGATAGATTATTTTTAAAAGTTTATCAAATTGTATGTGCACACACAACACACACTTGCCACACAAGTATAAAATGAATCCTCTCTTCTCATTTGAATAAACAATTATCTTTAGCCTACAAGAGACAACCTTTATGATTTTACGTAGAACATGCAGTTTCAGACGTCGACCCTCAAAACATGGTCTTCAAATATGAAGAGAGCCCCAAAGTCCCCCAAACCACAGAAACTTTCCGTAAAGGTTACACATTTTATTTTAGGAGAGCCAGAGGCATTTGCAGTTTCTCTTTCAGTCAAGGAATATGTATGAAAAATGGGACGGGGAGGGGTGGCCACGACGTTAAAATTAGACACTAGAGCTACAAACAGAGCATGCTAAGGCCATTTGTGGGGCACACAGGCTCATTCATTTGTTCCTTATAGCTTGTTGTGCTCACTCTGTGTGAGGGTCCCGTGCTGAGTGCTGGGATGACACAATGCAAGGCCTTAAGGACAAAAAGTTGTTATAACACAATAGACAAGAAGAAAGCGTGCTTGACAGGGAAGCATGAGGCAGGTTCTGAGGACCAGCCCTCTGCCCCTCTCCAGCTGTGTGACCCCAGACAGGCTGCTTTGCTCCTTTGGGTGTTTGTAGAATAAGGAGTGAGTCACAGTTCCTTTTAGCAATAAGGTTCTATGCTTTGATGTTCAGAAGGAAGAACCTAACTCACCAACAATTAAAATTAACTGCTGCTAAGAAGACACATATGCATAAGCATTTTAAAAGATTTGAAATTTTAAATGGCTACAGTTAAATTTTGGTGATTAATGAATAAATGCCTGTCATTTGAAAATAATTCACTTAAGAGAAATATTGCATTCCCCAAAGACTCTCCCAGCATTTGAGAGCTAGAAGAGTTCCTTAAAGATGACCCAATCGACTTTCATCATCTGAGGAAACTGACATCCAGGAAAACCAAGTCTGATCAGACAGCAAGTAGGTGAGTGGCAAAAGGGAGCTGGGCCATGTTTCTGGCTGCATCAGAAAAAGACTCCTTGTCACACTGTTTTGCTGTGATATATAAATTATGGGGTAAAACATGCAGTATCAGTAACTGGGCTTGAGGCAGGAGAAAAAGGCCTTGAATTCTTCAAAGCACTTGGCCTCTATTTGAGCTGTTTAACTCAAATAGTTTGAAGCCTTAAGGAAGTAGCCCCAATTCATTTGCCTAGGGAAAGTATAGATACAAATTGGTTCATTTTCTCAGTTACATACATAGTCAAACCGTGTCCCACATCTTAAGACACTCTATCCAATGACAAAGTCTAATGGCTGGTGAAGAATTAAACTCAATCCCATAGCAATCAGCACCCTAGAATGTTCGTCCTCCCAGATCACCTGCTGCAGACAGAAGAAATGGCTCACCTGGGGCCAACCAGCCAGTTGGCAGTGGCAGAGTCCTGGGCCAAGGATGAAAAGGTCTAGAGTTCCTAACTCCCTAGGTGGCTGCTGTCCCAGGTCGGCCACACCCGTCAAGTGGTCCTGGTGGTCACTACACCACGCTACGCTTGGACTTTTGCATCTCTAAGACGGAGCTGATACACTGTCCACGCTTCACAGGGCAGTTGTGAGGACACGTGTTTAAATGCAAATTTCCTCACACAGAGTTTGGCACTTAATAAGTACCTACTTATTTTAATGTTTTTGGTCAACGACAGTTATTAACGTTATGGGTATCACAGTCTCACACTGCCCTCCTTCCTGGTAACTGAATTTCTACTCAGCGGTACACAGTGAGGAGACAGGATGTGCTCAAGCGGGAAGCACAGCCAGTGGCTTGGAATCCATCTAATTACTCGTTTCACTTTATTCTACCATTAACTGGTAACATGGCAAGGTTCAAAGAGCTAATGATTAGTATGAACTCTCCCTGCTAAGTCAGGCCAGCTATCTTCCTGCTCCACCTGTCTCAGCCATTCACTGGGAAATTGCCTGAGTGGCACCTGTCCCATTTGTCAAACACCAAAGCGCTGGGTAATGATCTAACGTGCTTGGGGCAGAGAGCACATGCTAATGGCAGCAGGCCACTCCACGTCCTCAGAGCCCCTTGCAGGCATGCAGACTTCTCTCAGGTAGAAGACAGAGGAAGCTAAGTGGCTGCAAGGTTAAAATTAGCTGCGCCATGACTAGACTTCTTATTGGAGCAGGAGTAATATGTTCTCCAGTTTCTTTCTCCCACACTGTCTCACCCCTGCCTTTTTGGACTATAAGAAATGTCTAAAAGGCTGAGTGCAGTGGTTCATGCCTGTAATCCCAGAACTTTGGGAGGCCGAGGCGGGTGGATTGCTTGAGGTCAGGAGTTCTAGACCAGCCTGACCAACATGGTGAAATCCTGTCTCTACTAAAAATAGAAAAAATTAGCCAAGCATGGTGGTACGTGCCTGTAGTTCCAGGTACTCAGGAGGCTGAGGAAGGAGGAACACTTGAACCTGGGAGGTGGAGGTTGCAGTGAGCCACGATTGTGCCATTGCACTCCAGCCTGGGCAACAAGAGAGAGGAGAGGAGGAGAGGAGAGGAGAGGAGAGGAGAGGAGCGGAGAGGAGAGGAGAGGAGAGGAGAGGAGAGGAGAGGAGAGGAGAAGGGAGGAGAGGAGAGAAGAGGAGAATAGAGGGAGAGATTCAAGCCCCATTTCGGATGGAACTAAAATGCCCATGAACTATTTAAACACCTCAGTGCATGCTGGGAACAGGATTTGTGGAAGACTAG
>CAUYLG010044382.1:0-32160 GCA_963573385.1 Cacajao melanocephalus | reverse complement strand
TTCAAATAATGCTTATAAAAATAAAAATCTAGATACAGGACTCTTGGGTCCTGCCATGATAGAACAGCTTGTTATTAGGCTAATCTTCCCATAGAAGACAGCTATATTAAAAAGCTACACAACATTTATAAAATAACTCTTCAAAAGCACTGGAGAATAATCAACATAAGCAGAAAGAACCTGAGGGATTACAAGCCTTGGCTCTTTTACTAAGACTACTGCCAAATGATACCATGGAGGAGTTGAGCCCAACCAGAAAATGGCTATTCGATTAAGCTGAAGAGAGAAAAGTTAGAATTCAGGACTATCAAAATGGGTAAGACTTGAGAGGCAAAAACTAGAGATGAGTGACAGACCAAGAAGTACCTCTAAAATCTGCCTACAAATTTTCCTCAAATTACTGGCCATCTTCTAAGTTGTGTGTGTATGGGAAGAGATTCCAAGGGGCCAGCAAGAAAATGGAATTCAGAAATTCAAGAACTGAGCAGAAATTTTTATCAGACACACGGTGCTGGGGAGAGAGATTAGAGTTCAAACTCCCAAAAGGCCAGTGAGGAACATTAGGCAGCAACCCAGACGGGCTACATTCTAGAGGTAAGGACCATCATGCCCTAGGAATGGGCGACAGGAGAGACTCCATCTCAAAATTTTTTTTTAAAAAAAACAATTATTTGAAGTTCAAAGCCAAAACAGAGCAGCTTTAACAATGCCCAAAACCAAGCCTTAACAAGATCAAAGTGATCTGCCAGCACTCTGCCTGCTAGAAGACAACTGTCTTTGGAGAATAACGTCATGCAGCACCACTATAATTTTTTGCCCATAATGTCTAACATGCTATTTTAAAAAATTATGAGGTATGTTAAAAAAAACAGTCAAGAATGACTAAAAACTAAGGAAAACAAAAGGCAAAAGAATCATTCCCAAAGTGATTTGGATATTGGCATCATCAAACAGGAATGTAAAAAAATTACTGAGTAATATATTCAAGAAAATAAGAGGAAAAGACAAAACAGATAAAAAGATAGTTTAAGTGGAAAACTAGAATCTATAAAAAGAAACAGATATTTAAAACTAAAAATATATGATATCTGAAATTAAAAAGTCATCAGATGGTCTTAGCAGGAATCTGGATATAGCAAAAGAAATAGTGAACTAGGCTAGGTGGCTCATACCTGTAATCCTAACACTTTGGGAGGCCAAGGGAAGTGGATCACCTGAGGTCAGGAGTTCAAGACCAGCCTAAGATGGTAAAACCCCATATCTACTAAAAATACAAAAATTAGCCAGGCGTGGTGGCACATGACTGTAATCCCAGCTACCTGGGAGGCTGAGGCAGGAGAATCGCTTGAACTTGGGAGGTGGAGGTTGCAGTGAGCCAAGATCATGCAATTGCACTCTAGCCTGAGCAATAAGAGAAAACCTCGAACTAAAAAAAAAAAAAAAAAAAAAAAAAGAAGAAGAAATAGTGAACTAAAAGATCATTAGAAAAACATCCTACTGAAAGCCAATGAGAGAAAAGGAAGTTTAAGAAATCCATAAAAGAACACAACAGATATGTAGTATATAGTCACACAGGCAAGAAGAAAGACTGAATAAGGCAGCAGCAATATTTGAAGAGAATTTTACAAAACTAACAAAAAGCATTAACTCACAATTTCAAAAAGCTCAATAAACTCCACATAGACAAAGAAAACTGTACTAGGCACATCACAGTGAAACTGCTGAAAACCAAAGTTAAAGAAAAAATCTGAAAACCAGCTGGGCAGTGGCTTATGCTTGTAATCCCAGTACTTTGGGAGGCCAAGGCAGGCGGATCACCTGAGGTCAGGAGTTCAAGACCAGCCTGGCCAACATGGAGAAACTCCGCCTCTGCTAAAAATACAAAAATTAGCTGGGTGTGGTGGTGCGTGCCTGTAATCCCAGCTACTCAGGAGGCTCAATCCAGGAGGTGGAGGTTGCAGTGAGCAGACATTGTGCCACTGCATTACAGCCTGGGCAACAGAGTGAGACTATGTCTCGGAAAAAAAAAAATATGAAAACCTTGCCAAAGAACAAAAGACAAATTACCTTCAAAGGAGCAATCACAAGACTGACAACTGACTATGGATATCATAAAAACAACAGAATGACATTTTTAAAGAGGAAAAAAAAGTCACTGCCAATATAGAATTCTATATACAGCAAAATATTTTTCATAAATGAATTTAAATAAAGATGTTTTCAAATAAAAGTTGAGATAATTCACTATAAGCAGATGTGTATTATAAGAAATACTAAATATTCACTGTCCTGGTACTTCCTGGGGAGGTGAAAGAGAAAAAAAAGAATACTAAATATTCTTTAGACTGAAGAAAAATGATACTATATAGTAACACTGAACTAGAAGAAGAAATTTAAAAAGCTTTTTTTGGAGAATAACATCATGCAGAGCCTCTTTAATTTTTGGTTTTATTTGTTTGTTTTTGAGACAGAGTCTCGCTCTGTCACTCAGGCTGGAGTACAGTGGTGCAAGTTTCCCTCACTGCAACCTATCCTCCCAGGTTCAAGCAATTCTCCTGTCTCAGCCTCCCAAGTAGCTAGGATTACAGGCACGTGCCACCATGCCTGGCTAATTTTTGTATTTTTAGTAGAGACGAGGTTTCCCCATGTTAGCAAGGCTTGTCTGACCTCAAGTGATCCACTTGCCTCAGCCTCCGAAAGTGCTGGGATTACAGGCATGAGCCACTGCACCTGGCTTCTCTTGAATTTTTTATTATATATTTATACTGAAAATATATTGATATCGAATATGTTCTGGAATAAATTCACAGTCTTTTAGAAATTATTAAATTGCATTTTGTGGACAATTGTAGGAAACCAAATAAAGAAAATATTCTTGAAAAAAAATCCTAACATAGGAACCTTTAGAGTTCTAACATACACTTTTCTTGATATAAAGTTAAAAAAGATTTATGGAGGCTGGGCGCAGTGGCTCACGCCTGTAATCCTAGCACTTAGGGAGGGCGAGGTGGGTGGATCACCTGAGGTCAGGAGTTCAAGACCAGCCTGGCCATCATGGTGAAACTCCATCTTAAAAAAAAAAAAAAGATTTATGGAATACCTCTTTTAAAATTTTAATTTCATTAATTTAATTAATTAATTTATTTATTTTGAGACAGAGTCTTGCTCTGTTGCCCAGGTTGAAATGCAGTGGCGCAATCTTGGCTGACTGCAACCTCCACCAGGTTCAAGCAATTCTTGTGCCTCGGCTTTCTTAATAGCTGGAACTACAGGCATGCACCACCATGCCCAGCTAATTTTTGTACTCTTAGTAGAGATGGGGTTTCAGCATGTTGGCCTGGCTGGTCTTGAACTCCTAGCCTCAAGTGATCTGCCTGCTCCAGCCTCTCAAACTGCTGGGGTTACAGATGTGAGCTACCATGCCCAGCCTGGAATATCTAATATGAGCTAGCAACTACTGCTAAGTGCCAGAGATATAAGCATGAGTCAGACAAAAGTCCTTGTCTCTAGAAATTCATAGCCTAGTGCAGCAACAAATTAGTTTTCTGCTATATCCGCTGAAGAAAAAATAAAAGACCTCTCTTAAGTCCAAGGTAATGCCACATATACTGCATACATTTACAGTATATGTTGGCTTATATATTCTGATCCATATACATACATACAAACATATACACATATGCTCACATATCCACCCACTGATAATACGATCCTTATGAATACTTTGAGAGCTAGGTCAGATTTCATTCTTTGCAATACAGTTTTTATTTTTATTATTTATTTGAGACAGGGTCTCACTTCATTGCCCAGGTTGAAGTGTGGTGGTGTAATCATGGCTCACTGCAGCCTCGACCTACTAGGCTCAAGCAGTCCTCCCACCTCAGCTCACCCTCTTCTTCCCTCCCAGTAGCTGGAGCAGGCATGTGCCACCACACCTGGCTAATTTTTTTTTTTTTTTAAGACATAGGGGGTCTCACTATGTTGCTCAGACTGGTCTCTTGACTTCCTGGACTCAAGTGATCTCACTCTGGCCTCCCAGAGTGCTGGGATCACAGACATGAGCCAATGCACCTGGCTATAATACAATTTTTAAAATGAGAAAAACTGGGGTCAGGGAGGTTAAGCAATGGTCTCATAGCAATTACAAAGCAGAATAGCATTGTCCTGAAAGATGTGGTCCTTCTATCCCTAATACTCCATGATTTGAGATAGTCAAGTGTTATACTTCCACTAGAAGGCAGAAAATGATGTGAATATCCACCTTACTTAAATCAAGCAGGAGAAAAAAACTAGTTCACTAAGGCTGTAATGAATTTAGAAACAATCAATTTAAATTTTTTTTTTTTTGAGACGGAGTCTTGCTTTGTCACCCAGGCTGTCATGCAGTGGTGTGATCTTGGCTCACTGCAACCTCTGCCTCTCCGGTTCAAGTGATTCTCCTGCTTCAGCCTCCTGAGTAGCTGGGACTACAGGTGCATGCCACCACACCTGGATTTTTTTTTTTTTTTTTTTGAGATGGAGTCTCGCTTTATCACCCAGGCTGGAGTGCAGTGGCATTATCTTGGCTCACTGCAACCTCTGCCTCCTGGGTTCAAAAAATTCTCTTGCCTCAGCCTCCTGAATAGCTAGGGTTACAGGCATGTGCCACCACACCCAGCTAATTTTTGTATTTTTGATGGACACGGGTTTCACCATGTTGGCCAGGCTAGTCTCAAACTCCTGACCTCAGGTGATCTGCTTGCCTTGGCCTTCCAAAGTGCTGGGATTATAGGCGTGAACCACTGTACCTGGCCCATATTTTTAGTAGACACAGGGTTTCACCATATTGGCCACAATGGTCTTGACCTCCTGACCTCAAACGATCCACCCACCTCTGCCTCCCAGAATGCTAGGATTACAGGTGTGAGCCACCACACCCGGTCCATATAATTAATTTCTGTTGTGATTCACTTATTATTCTAATAGAAATAAACTCCTGGCTAGCAAAATAAATAACTTGCAAATATCTTTTCCCCTCCCCCCAAATTACTATTTATTATGTCTTCTTCAATACTGCCATACTTGGAACTTATTCTTGATAATAACTTACCTTTCACAAGTAAATTGATTTACATTAACTTTAGTCAACCACCTTTCACAAGGGATTTTATTATAGATCTTTTTTTCTTGTTTTTTTTTTTTTTTTTTTTTTTTTTACCCAGAGATGGGGGTCTCTCTCTGTTGCCCAGGCTAGTCTTGAACTTCTGGCATCAAGTGATGCTCCCATCTCAGCCTCCCAAAGTGCTGAGCTTACTGCACCTGGTCATTTTTATTATATTTCTTATGCATTTAAAACATTTTTAAAGTTGAAGATTCCAAATTGTTGGGCACATTTAGGAAAATTTTATTTATCTAAAATTTATCACCTTATTATTTTTTTTAAATTTTTCTTTCACCCAACAAGTAGTACAATAATTTTTTTTTTTTTTTTTTTTTAGATGGAGTCTTGCTCTGTTGCCCAGGCTGGAGTGCAGTGGTGCGATCTCAGCTCACTGCAACCTGTGCCTCCCCAGTTCAAATGATTCTCCTGCCTCAGCCTCCTGAGTAGTTGGGATTACAGGTGTGTGCCACCATGCCTGGCTAATATTTGTATTTTTAGTAGAAACGGGGTTTCACCATGTTGGTCAGGCTGGTCTCGAACTCCTGACCTTGTGATCCATCTGGCTTGGGCTCCCAAAGTGCTGGGATTACAGGTATGAGCCACTACGCCCAGCCGAGTATGTATTTTCTTACTTTTTGTTTTTTGTTCACTATATATTATCTTCTCATATAAAAAAGTTAAGTCTGTAACTTTAACATAAGAATGAATCCAATAAACCCAAGTTAAATAACAATATATAATAAATAGAGAAGAGCATTATCTTTTAACAGAAATTATTTTTGTACATTAAACAAAATGACTCAAGTGGACTGTTTATAAAAACTTTAAAATATTTTCCAGGCTGGGTGCAATGACTCACACCTGTAATCCTAGCACTTTGGGAAGCTGAGGCAGGAGAATCACTTGAGCCCAGGAATTTAAGACCAGCCTGGGCAACACAGCAGTACCCCCCATCTCTACAAAAAAAATAAAAAAAATTAGCCTGGTGTAGTGGTGCACACCTGTAGTATCCACTACTTGGGAGGCTGAAGTGGGAAGATTGCTTGAGCCTGGGAGATCAAGGCTACAGAGGGCCATGATCATGTGCCACTGCACTCCGGCCTGGGAAACAGTGAGGCCCTATCAAAAAATATATATATATATATATTTTCCAGAAAAAGTAGAAAATAAACTTTTCGGTCCTTGTATTTTGTACTCACTCTTTAAGGCTGTCTGACCGCCTCCTATTTCTTCCCCATGAAGAACTTCTACTTCGAGTTCTTCTTTGGCTGGGGCTTCTTGATCTCCTATGATCACTTGGAGAACAAGGATGACGTTCTTTTGATTTCATTTGGCCTGGTGCTGGAACATCAAGAACAAGACTTATAATTCGTTACCTGAATACCACTGTAACAACCACTCAACTAGTAATCATTTTCTGAAAGAATTTTACATTAAAAAAATCAGTCATCACTAATACTCATTCTGCTGAATAAATAAAATCTAACATTCAGTCACACTTACTTTTGCGATCACCTTGGGCAAACTGTATTTCAATTTGACGGCCACATACCCACTTTCTATTGAGGTTATAAAGAGCATCTTCAGCATCTCGAACATCTTCAAATATGACTAGCTGTTAAGGACACTTTGAACATGAGATATCAAGTAAACATATTTTAAAAGTATTATTTACATGTGAAATGAAATTAATAGGAAAATAAAGTTCAAGTTACTAAGTTCACATCTTCAATATAATATGAATAATCAGAAAAAAGCTTTCACTTTTTCTCATGAAAACAAATGACCCATTATGATTTAGAAGAGTGAGTCTAAAAAGAAAAAGAAAAAAAGCAAACATGTAACTATACCTTTAGTGTCTATAATAGTGTAGCTGCAGTATGCATGTATAATTTGAACTACGAGAAAAAAAAGTCCAAAATTGGCTAGCATTATAAAATTATAAACTGTTTAGGACTCACTCCCTTCTTTCAGATAAAGGATCCATCAGGTTTTTCACTGAATATCAGCATGCAGAAGCCTTTATTCTGAAATTAAAATTACTCTCTCATTAAAAGACTTTTAAATTTGACATTTAAGAAAGATTACTTACAAACAAAGACAGACATATACGAGCTAGTTAAAACAAAAACTGATTCAGTCCTTTAAAAATTATATCTACCTTTGAACCTACCACTTTAAACATTTATTTTTTATTTTTTTGAGATGGAGTTTCACTCTTGCCAGCCAGGCTGGAGTACAATGGTACGATCTCGGCTCATTGCAACCTCCGTCTCTGGGGTTCAAGAGATTCTCCCGCCTTAGCCTCTGGAGTAGTTGGGATTACAGGCACACGTCACCACTCCCGGCTAATTTTTGTACTTTTGATAGAGACGGGGTTTCACCATGTTGGTCAGGCTGGTCTCGAACTCCTGATTTGAGGTGATCCACCTGCCTCAGCCTCCCAAAGTGCTGGGATTACAGGCATGAGCACTGTGCCCGGCCAAACATTTCTCTTGTTACTACTTGGGATATAGATATAAAAGAAACATAAAAGCAATATGTAAATATCTGGAATTACATATATTGGTTTGTAATATCCCACTAAATTTCCTTATGTATATAAATTATATAATATTAAACCTAGCTATAATGGAAATTAGCTATATAAAAATAAATAACTTTTTTTAGAAGGTTTTTACTGGTTTAATTAAAAAATATAACAAATAGAAAAAGCTCAAGAAATGCAATATAAAATGAGACTTTGGCAATTACCTCAATGTCACTTGATCTTGAACCTTGACCTTTACTCTTTAAGGCTTGCAAGGTGGACTTTATAAGAGATGCAGAACCAACAAAATCAGACTTGGCTTTGACTCTGGAACTCTGAGTAAATGTAGGAAAGCCGAAGTCTCAACCTGGTGTTGGCTTTGTCTTTTGCTTGATAAAGACTTCCCCTCTTCCAGGTCTTTATATCTGTGTCCACCCTCCCTCTTTACTCCTTGATGCTTGAACTTTAGGTGCCTTTTGTCTCGCCTGCTGGATTTATGCTTGGATTCTAGCTAACAGCTTGGTTCAAACTGGGGGTGCTTGCCAGCTACTGTGGACTGCTTTAGATCTTCTGAGATAAGGAAATAAACACATTTAATTAGGCAATATTAATATCATATGCTACTGAATACATATATGTATAAGCACACATATGCAGTATATTCACATGCACACAATAAAATAAAGGATATTGAACATAAGCAAATCCTCTTGGGCGGCGCGTGTAGAAGTCAAGTGGAATGTAAACGTCTACTATAGGGCCGTATCGACCAAACTCACGGCGCAAGTCCTCAGGCCTGAAGTGTTTTAGAAATAAGGCAAAGAAATATGAATAGCTGGATTAAAATATTTTGCCTACAGAAATCCCCTTGAAACCTTCAAAAGAAAGAACATCATCTAGACCAGCATTATCTAAAATTGTTTTTTGTAAGAATCATGCAAGGTTTTGAAAGGAAGGGAAAAAAGAAAGAAAAAAAACATTCTCAGGCCAGGCATGGTGGCTCACGCCTATAATCCCAGCACTTTGGGGGACCAAGGTATATGGATCACTTGAACTCCTGAACTCCAGCCTGGGCAACATAGTGAAACCCTGTCTCTACAAAAAATACAAAAATTAGCCAGACTTAGTAGCATGCGCCTGTAGTCCCAGCTACGCAGGAGGCTAAAGTGGGAGAATCACCTGAGCGCAGGGAGATTGAGGCTGCAGTGAGCCAAGATCACACCACTGCACTCCAGCCTGGATGACAGAGTGAGACCCTGTCTTAAAAAAAAACAAAAAAACAAAACTCCCAAAAAACCCCCCCGATTCTCAAACCTCTCTTAGAGATTCTGATTCAGGTAGTCTCGATTAGTGGCTGGAAATCTGTATCTTTACAAGCACTCCAGGTGGTTGTTATGCTTAATTTCCAGAAACACTGACCAGGCATATCTACCTCTGAAAGTTATTATAAGACTGAGTAAGTAATTGTTTCACTAAGAACACATTTATTTTGCCTCACTATAATTTTTTTTTTTTTAGCATCATCATTCCATAAGTGCCTCACTATAATTTCATGTTTATGTTAATGCTGATTTCAGATTCTAAGAACTAGATCCTAAAGAAGTCCTAAAATTATTTCTCAGGCTTTAAAGAAAATGAGTGTTCTAATATTAAACATAAAACAAAGTAACTATTGTATTCCCAAATTGGACAAGTATTTTGAGCCTGCTATATGCCTTCTAGTGTGATTAGGTACTTCAAAAGGGATATCAAAAAAAATTAAATAGCATGATATTAATCTTCATGAAGCTACAATTTAACTGAAGAGATAAAATATTTAGCAGTAATAGCTAACAGTTACAGTGCATTTACACATTAGCCACTGTTCACCTTACAACCATTTAATTCTTACAAGATCTCTGTGGTTATTTACAGGTGATACAAACAGACTACAGGTGATATTCACAGATCAACCCTTCTAAGGTTACTGAGCCAGCAAATGACAGAGCCAGAAATCAAATTTTCAGTCTCACACTAGTCCATCTTCTTTTCTCTCTTTTTTTTTTTTTCTTCTGAAACAGAGTCTTGCTCTGTTGCCTTGCTGGAGTGCAGTGGTGCGATCTCAGCTCACTGTAACTTCCCAGGTTCAAGCGATTCATCTGCCTCAGCCTCCTGAGTAGCTCGGACTACAGGCAAGTGCCACCATACCCGGCTAATTTTTTTACATTTTAGTAGAGACAACGTTTCACCATGTTGGCCAGGATGGTCTCAATCTCCTGACCTCATGATCCACTCGCCTTGGCCTCCCAAAGTACGGGGATTACAGCCGTGAGCCACCATGCCTAGCCTAGTCCATCTTCTTAACCACTACACCCTACTGCTTCATGGTGCCATCATAGGGATTCAGCATCAAGCTATGATCACAAAGTGTGGCTCAGGAGAAATAAAGATTCAAAGATGACTAATAAGCTTCTAGCTTGTTAGTGTCAGTTACAAAATTAGATGGTGTCAGTTACAAAAATTAGAAAAGAGAGCCAGGCTAGATCAAGGAGGGAGAAAAGAGGCAAAAAAAACAACTTCCAGGTTTAGAAATGCAGAATTTGAGGTGATGGTAGAACATTGATAAGAGTTCTGTAAGCAACTGAAAATTATTACATGCATTATATTAATGTATATTAATATAATTAATAATTATAATTAAGTCTCAAGACTAGAAGCCAGTGATTAAGGCTACAGATGGGGATTTAGAAATTATTACACGTAAGATTGAACTAATATTGACGAAGCATCTACTATATGCCAGTAGCGCAGTTAATATTATGACATACTTTATTTAACTTAATACTCATATAACATGTTTTTTTTACTATTAGTTTTTGAGGAAAGTGACAATGTCTTTTTTCTTTCACTTATTCAGAATTCAGCAAATACTTATTGAGCACTTACTATGTGCAAGTTTCTAGGAATATGGTGAGAAACAAGGAATATACAATTCCTGCTCCCACAGATCACAGACTGGCATAAAGAGTCTCAACCTCTCCTGAGTATTGTAATCATCTATGAGGGGATGTTACAGACAGAGGCACCTCCATCTGATGCATTAACTCTGGACCTAATTAGTGTTTTCCATAGTGGGGCCTAAATTATGTTTAAATTTGTCAGGATTTCACAGGCAATTCTGAAACTGAAGGTTGAGAATCACTGCTAAAGCAGGTGTCTTCACCAGCATATCTCGGTACCTAATGTAGCTGTTGGGCACACAGTAGGTACTCAACATACATTTGCCTATCAATGAGTGAAGAACACATTATTATTACCATTTAAGAGTAAAGGACACTGAGAGTGAGAGACGTTACCTTGCCCAGAGATCTACACAGCCAGTAGCAGAGCTAGGATTCAAATGAAGGTCTTCTTAGACAACCAATCCCATCAACCCAATGTAGTGGCTAAGAGGAAAGGGATCACAGTTCATATAAAGGAGGAAGCTGGAGCACTGTGTGTCACAGTGGTTTGGGGTCCTGGAAGCCAAGGGTGATGGGAGTCGGATGGAACAGATCTTTTCAAAAGAACCAATTCCCATACATTGTCTCCACTCCCTCACCTGTTAGCTGTTGTTTTATTTTCACTTATTTTTGCACTTTTGGTATGATCTACTTCAACATTCAAAAAAAGCACAGAGAATAATAAACACCCATGTATCTACCAAACATCTCAGTATTTGCCTTATTTGCCATAATTTTCAGTATTTTTTTAAGAAATTAGATATTATATCCTTCTGTTACCAATGGAGGGTCTTGACTATGAGTCCTCCAGGTTCTTGGCATTTTTAACAAAGAATTGGACCAAAACGCACAAAGCAATGAAAAAAATGAAGCAATGAAAGCACAGATTTAATGAAATGAAAAGATACTCCACAGAGTGGGAGCAGACTCAAGCAAGTGGGTCAAGTGTACTGGTTACACAATTTTCTGGGGTTTAAATGCCCTCTAAGGTTTCCCATTGGTCACTTGGTTACACCCTATGTAAATGAAGACTTGACAGGCAACCAATCAGAGGCTGAAGTGAAGGTTCAAAGTTACACATGAAGAGGTGGCCTGGGACCAGTCTGATTGGTTGCAGGAGGGGACCAGTCAGAGGTAGTTTCCATTTTTCATCTGCAATGCAGTGTAAAGGGAGTAGTCTCTGATCCTTTTGTTACTTGGGTGTAGAGAGGTGGAGTTTTCCCTTTGATTCAGTTACAGGAAGTCAGCATGAATCAGTCTTAGGTTCCCTGCCTCCAGATCCTATTCTCCTGCTTCAGTATCACCAGCAAAGAATTATTGGTGGGCTGGAGGGTATGCCTATCTCAGCTTCACTACATGTTTTTCTAAAGTGGCCCAACCAACTTACACTTCCGAAAACATGTGTTAGAATTCTCACTGTTGCCCAGGCATGGTGGCTGACACCTGTAATACCAGCAGTTTGAGAGGCCAAGGTGGGAGGACTGCTTGAGCCCAGGAGTTCAAGACCAGCCTGAGCAACATAAATGAGACACCGTCTCTACAAAAAATAAAATAAAAATCCGCCGGACATGGTGGCTATAAGCCCAGCTACTCAGGAGGCTGAGGCGGAAGGATCACTTGAGCCCAGTAGTTTGATACTGCAGTAAGCTATGATCATGGTACTGCACTCCAGTTTGGGAGACACGGCAAGACCCCATTTCTTTTTTTTTGTCTGTTTTTTTTGAGATGGAGTCTAACTTTGTCATCCCGGCTGGGCTGCTGTGGTGCAATCTTGGCTCGCTGCAGCCTTCACCTCCCAGGTTCAAGCGATTCTCCTGCCTCAGCCTCCCAAGTAGCTGGGACTACAAGCATGCACCACCACACCCAGCTGATTTTTGTATTTTTAGTAGAGACAGGGTGTCATCATATTGGCCAGGCTGGTTTCGAACTCCTGATCTTGTGATCTGCCCACCTAAGCCTCCCAAAGTGCTGGGATTACAGGCATGAGCCACAGTGCCCGGCCACAGCTTTTATTTGTTTAGAGACAAGGTCTCTCTGTTACCCAAGCTGGAGTCCAGTGGTGTGATCATAGGTCACTGTAACCTTCACCTCCCCAGCTCAAGTGATCCTCCCACCTCAGCTTTCCCAGTAAATGGTACTACAGGTGTGTCACACACCAGGCTATATTTTACAACTTTCTTTATTTTTATTTTTGAGACAAAGTCTCACTCTATTGCCCAGGTTGGAGTGCAGCGGCCTGATCTCAGCTCATTGCCAACCTCCACCTCCGGGATTGAAGCGATTCTCATGCCTCAGCCTCCCAAACAGCTGGGATTACAGGCGTGAGCCACCATTCCTGGCTAATTTTTGTATTTAAGTAGAGACAAGGTTTCACCATGTAGGCCAGGCCAGTCTCAAACTCCTGGCCTCAAGTGATCTGCCTGCTTCGGCCTCCCAAAGTGCGGGGATTACAGGCGTGAGCCACCACACCCAACCTTATATTTTACAGCTTTTAACTCTACAAATGGGATTTTCATAGGATTCAGCTTACTAAATGCTAACATCTAAAGACTGAGTTTACACATACAAAATCCAGATTTCTGACTTCTCTTGAAAACTAGGAAGATAATGTCAACAAGAAGTCCAGATGTCTACATAGCAGCTGTCACATGGAGTTTAGAGGCAGATGCTGCTTTTAGATGGCACATTTCCTTTTCTATTCACTACAGTCCACACCATCCTACTGTGTCTTATAAGCTGGCAGCTTCAATTCCTGTGGCCATTACAATTGGAAACCTGATTTTTCTGCATACACCCTGAAGAGGCTTGATACTTATTCCATTTTCAAACTGTTCAACTCCAAGAGTTTTTTTTATTCTGCCCAAATTATGAATTTTGCTCGTGTCTTCTATGTAATATATTGATAAACAGGCTGAGAGAAGAAATGTAAATAAGGCATCTTTTAGATATTAACTAAGGTATATTAATCACAGCATACAGTTGTGATATATGTACTTGGGGTGATCAAATAAAAAATACCTGGCAGGGCGCGGTGCCTTACACCTGCTAATCTTAGCACTTTGGGAGGCTGAGGTGGGCGGATCAGTTAAGGTCAGGAAAGCCTGGCCAACATGGCGAAACCTCATCTTTACTAAAAATACAAAAATTCGCCAGATGTGGGGGCACATGCCTGTAATCCCATCTACTCGGGAGGCTGAGCCAGCAGAATCGCTTGAACCCAGGAGGTGGAGGTGCAGCGAACCAAGACTGGGCCATTGCACTCCAGCCGGGGCGACAGTGACAAAAACATAAATAATAAAAAAATACTTAACGTTTATTTACTCCTCAAAGGTAAATTATGATACTCCAGATGACTATCGAGTCAAGAGCTCCATATATGTGCACCTGTCTGGCCCCAGGTAAGTCATTAAAACTTAGCTTCCGCTCTCCCTTATGTACAATAAAACAATATTGCACAGGTAGAAAGGTTAGGGGCAAGTTAATGAAATAAGCCTAGTGAAATAAAAATGTCTATTAACACCCTTCCCTCTCCTCCCCACCCCTAATCCCTCCAGCTCCATTAAGGAAGGAAGTGCTATATGAAGAAGTCATTCCTTAAAATCTGTGTTCAGACACTCTGCGGACAGACTTCTCAAAGGAGGGCGGGGTGGGGCAGCAGGGACTGAGCATCAGGATCAACCAGGTGAGCCCATCCAAGCCGTTAAAAGGGGTATTAATACTGGACTCAGAACTTAAAAGAAAAATGCACTGATCTCATTCACTGAAGTTATCTTTTGTATGCAGAATAAAATTACGTGAATAAAATGTAAGCAGCACCGTCTGTAAGTAGATCAGAACTGGGGGAAAGAAACTGTAAGGCCCGAGTACGCATTATGGTACAGTACGTTCTCACCAGCCCCAACTCCTCTTCATCTAGAAGGGTTGGACGCGCGGTTTTATCGCGGCACGGTGACAAAGGGGCTGAAACGCGGGCACTCGCTGGAGCGCAAACCCTCCCGGCTCGAGGCGGGGAGCGACCTGGGCCCCGGAGAGGGACGCCCCTTGCTCCACCGCCCGCAGGCTGAGGTGCCGAGGCGCGGAAAGCGGCGAGGGCCCGGGACGCGGTGTGCGCGGCGCCTGGGCTGAACCCCGGCCGGGAGGGCGGACGCGCGAGTCCCGCCCAGGCCGCGGAGTGGCCCGAAGGCTCACACCTCCCCCGGGGAGGTGCCTCCGCCGGCGGAGCAGCCAGGGCCCGCGGGGAGGCTCCGTACAGCCCCGCCGGGCCTCGGCCGGGCTCCGCGACGCGGCCGTTACCCTACCCCTCCTCCGCGCCCCCAACCTGCAGCCGCAGCCGTTCACCTGGTGGCGTCCGCGACATTCCTGATGAACAGGGAGGTGTTGGGGGGCCTCGTGTAGCGAGACATGACCGGTTCCTCCGTTCCCTCCGGGTCTGCCCGCGGCCGCTGGGCTCGCTCCGTCTCCCGCTACCACCGCTGCCGCCACAGGAGCTCCGCCGGCCCCCGGCGCGACCCCCTCCCCTCGGCCTCAGCCCCGCCAGCGCGCAGCCGCAGAGGCCGGCGCAGAGGGGGCGCTGCGCGGCGCGAGCCTGGACGCACTGGCCGGGGGCGGGGTCGGGGCCGGCGTGGGCCCGGGGGCCGCGGGAATCCCAGGGACAGGAGTGCCGGGGTTCTGAGGCCATATGGGATCTGGGGATGGGGGTTCCTGAAGTACAACGGAATTTGGGGAGGGGGCGGCGGGGGTCAGGGTGTGTCAGGAGGGCGGAGGCCAGAGGGGGCCTGGGGACCCAGAGGTGGTGGCGGGGCTGCGGCTGGGCGGAGGTGGGGTCGGTGAGAGCCGTGTTCAACCAGGCCCCCGCCCAGCCGCCGCTCCCCTCAGCGTATCGTCCTCGGCCCAGGACCTTGGCAATTGGCCTCCTACCCCTCTGGTCTTGAGCCTTGCGCTTTCCAACTGTGAAGTCTCGGTTTTGTTCGGATTTGTTTTTTAATGGAGACGGAGGTCTCATTGTGTTGCCCAGGTGGTCTCGAACTCCTGGGCTTAAGCTTCTGGCTGGGCCGTCCAAAGTGCTAGGATTACAGGTGTGAGCCACGGTGCCTGGCCTGTTGGATTTTTAAGTATTATGATTCTTCATTCTTTATTCACTTGGGGCATAACACTAAGCTGTACCTTCATTCAGATGTTTATTGAGCGGCTACTATGCACCAGGCACTTAGCGTGGGATATAGCAATGAACAAACAGGCCAAGCCCGGCCCCTCAGAGCTTACATTCTATAGAGGGGGACCAACGAATGAGCAATCATATAGAGGACACCAGTTAAAATGCAGGGACAGGTAAGCAAATTTAAATTACCCTCTCCCCATTCCCCCATATGTTGTAGCCCCTCCCCTTCTAGTTAGATTCTTGTCTTCCCCTTGTTCCTGTGGCCGGCAGGCACAGCCTGTTACTCAGGGCTAGAACTGTAACCTGGTAACTCCTAACTGTGAAGAGTGATAGGCTTTGAAGAATACATGTCGTGGTCACCCTTCCTAGCTCACAGCCCTTCCAGAGGCTGTGGAGGTTCCTGGGTCTGCAGCTCTACTGGAAAGGTGGCTTTTCATTCATTCAGAAGGGATTGCTCTGGCACAGCAGGCACAGGGCTAGACTGGGAATACAATGGTGGGGAGGGGAGGAACCGTGCCTATTACCCTGGAGAGTAGAATTTGGTAGGGAGGCAGAATCTAACAATCACACTGGTAAAGATACAAACTATGATACAGGGCTATGAAAAGAACTATATGCTGCTGATGAGGGGCGTTGTGGGATGGTGAGCAGGGCTCACTTAAGTTCCCTGAACCAGTCTTGAAGAGGTGGGTAAAGAATGAAGAAGAGTAATTAGTGCAGTGAAACAGCACATGCAAAGGCTTTGGGCAATATAGTAAACGAGGCAAAACAGGAGCATAAAGCTGGAGAAGAGCTGGAAAATGGGGCTGGAGAGCCGGCTGGGTTCATAATACAAAAGCATAGAATGCTCACTATGTGTTCGTTTGCTAGGGCTGCCATAATAAAGCACCACAAATTTGGTGGCTTGAAACCACAGAAGTTTATTCTCTTGTAGTTCAGAGGCCGGAAGTCTGAAATCCGGGTGTCTGCAGGCCCGTAGTCTCTCTGAAGGCACTCAAGGGGAATACTCTGCTGCTTCCAGTCTCTGGTGGCCCCACCCATTTTTTGGCTGTGGATACGTAAATCCAGTCTCCACCTCTGTCTTCACATGGCCTCCTCTCTTTCTCACTCTCTTTCTCTGTCTCTCTCCCTTTTTATTTTAATGATGGAGTCTGTGTTGCCCAGGCCGATTGCAAAATCCTAGGCTCAAGTGATCCTCCTGCGTTGGCCTCCCAAAGTTGAGATTACAAGTGTGAGCCACTGTATTTGTCCATTTTGACACTGCTGATAAAGACATACCTGAAACTGGGGAGGCCTCCCAATCATGGCGTAAGGCGAAAGGCACATCTTACATGGTGGCAGACAAGAGAATGACAGCCAAGCGAAAGGGGTTTCTCCCTTTTTTTTTTCCCTAAGGGGTTTCCCCTTATAAAAATGTCAGATCTCTTGAGACTTATTCACTACCAGGAGAACAGTATGGGGGAACTGCCCCAATGATTCAATTATCTCCCCCTGATTCAGTTATCTCCCCTGAGTCCCTCCCACAACAGGTGGGAATTATGGGAACTACAGTTCAAGATGAAATTTGGGTGGGGACAGAGCCAAATGATATCAGCCACCTACCCTATCCTCTGTTCTATCTCTCTTTTTTTTTTTTGCCTGAACATGTAGTCTTCATGTTCTATCTCTTATAAGAACATTTTGTTAATTCAGAATGATCTCATCTTGAAATCCTCACTTACACCTGCAAAGACTCTTTTCGATGAACCTATTTAGTCAAAAATACATTGGCCAGGCGTGGTGACTCATGCCTGTATCCTGGTGCTTTGGGAGGCAAAGTTGGGAAGATTGCTCGAAGCTAGAAGTTCGTGACCAGCTGGGCAACATAAGAGAAGAGAGTCTCCCCATATCTAAAGAAAAATTTTTAAAAACATTAGCCGAGCATGGTGGCACATGCCTATAGTCCTAGCTCCTCAGGTGGCTGAGGCAGGAGGATTGCTTGAGCCCAGGAGTTGGAGGCTGCAGTGAGCTATGTTTGTGCCCTTGCACTGCATTCCAGCCTGAGTGATAGAGCAAGATCCTGTCTCTAAATAAATAAATGTATCTGTATGTTCATGTGTAAATATAATTTTCCAGGTATAGGTATTATACTCTGATACTTGCTTTCTTCTTTTAGTATTATCAGATTATTTTTAAAATGCTTTTTATGAATATAGGAATAAACCACAAAGCTGTTTACAGTTTGAAAAAAGCTTTGTAGGAGTATCCAAAAATACTTAGCCTGCATGTATGGATGGGAAGTGTTTTTTTCTGTTCCTTTTGATGGAAGTACTTGAGGAAAGGGTCTTCAACCATGTAAGGAGTTTCCCTTAGTAACTTGAACTTAAAAGGTAGCTGGAACTGATATAAAATAAGTTGTGGAGCCATAATTATTTATATTACATAAAAACATATGTTCTTTTTTCTAGATATGATTTGAGGCAGCTAGTGTAAAGTATAAGTAAGCTGCTTTCTGGTTGGAAGGCCTGAGAGAATATTGTCGGGCATAGCCAACTAAGGAATGTTATGGTCGGCTTGGCCAGTGTCTTGCCTTGGTCCTTAAAACAGTTGAGATGAGTAACATGAAGCTATATTTTGTCTTCCCTTTGGTGGGTTAGGATATTTGAAGAGGTAAGGGAACGGCTTAGGTTAAGAGTAAACACCCTGCCTGTCCCTGGACTCACAAACATATTTGTATTTACCCCATGTCCTAGAACTTAGGTGCCAATTCACAAAAGTATTGCTTTATTGAATCATTGCTTTAAGGCACCAAATAGTACCCTACAGGCTTAGGAGAGTTAATGTTCTTCCTAAAGTGCCAGAGGATTCCCCAAGAGTATACCACCGGCAAATATGACAACTGTTCAATAACTAAAGCCTCATTTTACATCAGAGTTTAATATATTGTTCTTCAAAGTAACTGTTACTTCCATTACTTTTTATTTAATACATTTTAAAAATTATGAGGAGTTTAATGCTTCTTAATTTTTCTCCTAAGAGAGATTTTGATTTGAAAATATTTTAAGAAAATTTCTGTCATTTCTCATTTAGATATCATTATCTGACTTTTCAAAAGTAAATAAATTTTAAACTTTTTCATTGAAATCACGGTTTCATAAAGAGCATTGCAAGAAAAATTCAGAATCTTTTTTTCAATTTTATAAGTCTTTAAAATTAGTAGTCTATGTTGTATTTAAAATAGAGCCACATATGAATTTATTTATAATGTCTGGGTGTTTACTCCTGATATACGTCTGTGGGGAAATTGCTGATATCACAATAACTTACTGTCATTTAGAATCTAAACACTTAGGACTTTCCTCTTATCTCCACCTACCTGCACACTATGCAGGTTAGGTGAGCTGGCTATCTCTTCCATCCTTTTTGTCTCTCAGAAGCATCATTCCAAATGGTACAGAAGAAGCACAAACCTCTCAATATCATCAGTAGATTTGTGGGAGAAGAGTTTGAATGTAGAAAGTTACTGTTTCTGGGTTATTAGTGAAGTTCACAATTCAAGGCTATTGCTATTTCTTTCTAATTACCATGGATACTCAAGAAGTCAAGACAGATTTACAATGTTGAGCAATACATCTGATATTTGTTATTCTAAAGCAATCTGTTAGAGATGTGGTTGAATAAGTAGCTTTTCTTCATTTCTTAAATGGCTCAGAATGGGCTAATTATCAGGTCTAATCAAGGAGTCAAATAATAAAAGTAATTAATATTTTAACTGTATTAAATAATAAATCTGATTAATATCTTAATCAAATTAACTAGTTTTTTTTCTTTTTTTTTTTTTGGAGATAGTTGAATCACAAACTAGTTTTGTTTTTTTACTGTCATAGTGGATAACTAGAACTAATTGAAAATTAAACTGTATTTGGGTAGGTATTAGTGTCTTGAAATTTGTGTAATTAAAAAGTACCTTGAAGAAACAGTGTCAGGATTAATGAAGTCAACGGAGAACATCATTTTTTGTTGTGAAGTCACTCTCCAACAGATGGTGCTAGCTTTCCTTTAGTGACAGCTGTCCTGGTCTATCCTTTCTTAAAACACACCATGACAAAGATGAAGAGAGATGTGGGGATTTGTATATGATACATTGTAAACAATTTTCTATTACCTATGTACTTTGGTTTATAAGACATCATTCCACACAATCAGTTGGAGAAACTATGATTGTATCCTCTTATGAATTTGATCTCTTCTGCTATAGTCCTAAGAAATCATGTTTTAAAAAAGGTCATTTGTATGATAATAATGTAACTAGGAAGGATCAAGCTAACTCTTTCAGAAAAGTCAGCTTAGAGAAGGTCTGTCACTTTTCCTATATGTTTCCTAAAATGATATTAGGCTCAAGCAGTCCTCCCACCTCACCCTCCCAAGTTGCTGGTACTACCATGCACAGCTAATTTTTAAATTTTTTGTAGAGGTAGGTCTTGCTATGTTTCCAGGCTGGTCTCAAACTCCTGGCCTCAAGTGATCCTCCTGCCTCAGCCTTCTGAAGTGCTGGGATTAGAGGCTGAGTCACTGTACTTGGCCTCATCAAGATTTTTTAAGCAGGAGATCAGATTTGTGTTTAATAAGGATATTCTGACAAAAATATGGAGGATGAATTGGAGGGAACAGTAGAGAAAGCATATCACTTAAAAAGCTCTTGTATCTGATATAGTTTCTCTTTTAAAAGTATTTCTCAGCTGAGCATGGTGGCTCATGCCTGTAATCCAGCACTTTGGGAGGCCTAGGCGGGCAGATCACTTGAGGTCAGGAGTTCGAGACCATCCATGCCAGCATGGCAAAACCCCGTCTCTACTAAAAATATAAAAATGAGTCAGGTGTGGTGGCCGGTGCCTTAGCGCCTGTAATCCCCGCTACTTGAGAGGCTGAGGCAGGAGAATCACTTGAACCTGGGAGGCAGAAGTTACAGTGAGCCAAGACCATGCCCCTGCATTCCAGCCTGGGTGACAGAGGGAGACTCTGTCTCAAAAAAAAAAAAAGTATTTTTTGGCTGGGTATGGTGGCTCATGCCTGTAATATCAGCACTTTGGGAGGCCAAGGCAGGAGGATGGCTTGAGCCTAGAAGTTGGAGACCAACCAGGGCAACAAAGTGAGACCCATGTCTCTACAGAAAATTAAAACATTAGCCAGGTGTGGTGACATGCATCTGTAGTCCTAGCTACTGGGGAGGTTAAGGTGGGAGGATCACTTGAGCCTGTGAAGACTGCAGTGGGCCATGATTGTACCACAGCACTCTAGGCTGAGTGATATAGCCAGACCTGTCTAAAAAAAAAAAATGGCTGGGCTCGGTGGCTCACGCCTATAATCCTAGCATTTTGGGAGGCCAAGGCAGGTGGATCATGAGGTCAGGAGTTCAAGACCAGCCTGGTCAAGATGGTGAAACCCCATCTCTACTAAAACTACAAAAATTAGCCAGGTGTGGTGGTGGGCATGCCTGTAATCTCAGCTACCTGGGAGGTTGAGGCAGAGAATTGCTTGAACCCAGGAGGTGGAGGTTGCAGTGAGCCAAGATCATGCCACTGCACTCCAGCCTGGGCAACAGAGCGAGACTCCACCTCAAAAAACAAACAAATAAAAAGTAGTTGTTAGCATTGTCCACTGAAAAGGCTTAGAAATAATGACCAGCCCAGAACCATTTGGCACCCCTTAGGGCCCAGACCATACTCCCTGAATATAATATCCTCTTAAAATAAACAGTGACTTTTTGGAAGTGTGGCTGATTCCATGTTTGAGGCAAAAAAATGTACAGGATGAGCCTAAAATATCTTGTCATATCAGAAAGAAAGAAGTTATCAAAAGCTTCTGGGGTCACGTGAAAAGGATTCCAAAGACAATCCTGGCTAAAGATAAGACAATTTGAGCAGCAGTAAGAACAATAACTGCAATGAATTAAAACACATTAAATATTTTTAGGTGCACAAGTTCATAATTATACTAAAAAACAACCCTAATTGGTCACTTTTGGATCCTAACTTTCCTGTATAAATTTATTCCTTGAGGTAACCCAAATGGTTGATGAAGGAAGTTTTGTTTCATTTTTCTAAAAGTATTCCAGTCAATAAAATAAAGAGGGGATGAAAGAATTATAATGTCATAATTTTGCAACCCTTAATGAAGTAATGGGTCCAGGCAATGGCCATAAATGACTGCTAAATTAATACAAAGAGAAACAACCAGACATTGTATGCTCTTCTGAAGGAAGTTCACATCAGTACCTATGAAATGCTCTCTCTCTTTTTTTTTTTTTTTGAAACGACGGTGTGTCACTCTGTTGCTATTGCCCAGGCTGGAGTTTAGTAGTGTGATCTCGGCTCACTGCAACCTCTGCCTCCTTCATGCCTGCCACATTTCTCATCCTCCCTTACATGTAGGCATGAATATGACCACATTCTGGCCAAAGACATGTAAAGGGAAATATAATAAGAGATATCTGGAATGGCCCCTTAAGGGGCTTTTATTCAGCTGAGAAGGTACACTCTTTGTCCTTCTCTTCTTCCTACTGCCTGAAATGTGGACATGGTAGCGGGAATGCCAGCAGTTATCTTGGACTCATGAAGCAACCTTGGAAGAAGGAAGTCCCAAACTGGGGATAACAGAGCAGAAGTGTGGCTACTTGGTCCCTGATGGCCGTGAAGTTGCCCTGGACTAACACCAGACATATTTTGTATGGGAGGGAAATACAGTTCTTATTAAATTACATATTTGGGTTTTAGAATAAATGCTGCTAAATCTAATTTTAGCGAATCCATCTTTTATCCTATCCCTTCAGCTCAGTCTTTCTTTGGTGGTGACAAAAGGCAGGTGGGATAATCATAGTAGTTGCCAAAATAGTTAGCAACCCAAGCCTCTTCCTCAAACCACTTGGAGAATGGATTCCCACGTTCTAGCTCAGTTTCCCCTGTGCAGTGATACCGACAAGTAGGACTGGAAATAGATCCACAACTGGGTGAACTTGAAGCTTCTAGAATTTGGAGGCATCTACATAAGAAAAAGAACACCAAATTACAAATACAAAATTAGCTACTCTCTCAGGTGGGATTCCTTAAAAGCAGAGCCTGAGATGGAGAGTCTTGTGCCAGTGATTTATAGGTGGGCTCTCAGGAAATTGTAAGGGAGAAAGGGATGCAGGATAGGGCAGGGGTAATTAGGCAAGGGGGTGCTTTCAGAAGAGATCTAGTCTCAGGCTAATTTCATGGGAAGCTCTGGAGCGTGAATTACCGTGCTGTGAATCAAAATCTTGTAGGCCTTGCCATCGATCAGTCATTGAGGTGGTCTAACCTCCCAGGCAAGGTGGCTCCCCCAGGCCTGGGCAGTCAGTCGGCTGCAGAAGGGTACAGGTGTGGGGCCTTGGTAGTGAACACCTGCAGCAGCTGGGAGATGGGTGCACTGGCTTGCTGAAAGGAATCAGGGAAGGAGACTAACAGTTACTGCTACAGATAAAAAAGAGAAAATAGTCATTTACCAATCTTAAGAAGTTGGTAAATATTGCAAATATCACAAAATTCAGTATACCATTTCTTCTCTATTTTTTTACTTCATAATTTTTGATCGCCTCTTCATCTGACATTGGTTTTGTAATGTAGTTTTTGAGAGATAATTTAGTCTAGCATAATTGATTAAATTTGTTTTTATTATTGATCATTTAGAAAAGTTTCTTTTAGCTTCATTATTTAGCTATAATCCATTACAAGTAATGCCATGTATATTTTTAGGATTATTGTCAAATTTGGTAAAGCCTCTGTCAAATTTTTTTTGTATATGGACTGTAAGATTTAGAGGCATTTCAAGTTTTCTTCAACAGTGATAATCTTAAATTCTCTTTGAATTGGCCACACTCATTAACCAGTTTGTCTTCAATGTCTTATCTCAATGGCATATAATGAGTTTATATTATCGTTATTAATAAATTTAATTCTGCTTTCAGTGAGTGACATGTCATCAGGCTTCATCAAGATCAGACAGATTGTGTGTAGACTGCTAAGTTTGTACCCTATAAGCAGTAATGCTGATAAACTCTATTTTGTACAATTCCCATTAAAAGAGAGGGGAAAACTATGAAACAGTTATAATTGTGTATAATGCATCATTGAGTATATTCTTGACAAGTAGAACCTCCTTTTTGACTAGGAAGATGAAACAGACTCACCCCTCCGTAACAATTTTACATATCTGGTGACTAGAAGCACTTCCAATAGACTGACTTTTACCTCCGTTCATTTCAAGCCTTGTTTCCCCTTCACTGTCCATATACTTATGGTATTGCCCATTGTAGGACAAGGTCATATGGCAATATGACCTCTGGCCCTGAACATTCACCTGTGTGGGTGCCAGGTAAGTTGTCACAGTGGGCAATAAGAATATTGCTGGACGCCATTTCTGCTCCTAGACAGCTAGATGAGTGTTGTAGATGTAACTGCAATACACATAATTATATCCACTAAACCCAAACCAATGTATGCCCAGTTCAACTTTCCCTTAGTTGGAACCCAAAATGCCTATGGCCACTTCAGTGTCAAACTGTGAGGTCTCATCTTCTTTGTTAAACCTGTGTTCCCAAGTATCTTACTGACCAAGATACATCCTTACCAAGAACATGAGTTAAGTAAAGTTCACTTAACTCTGCTAGTTCAGTGTAATTTATTTCTAACATGTTAATATTCAAAGTATTTTCAAACATGTACATCCTCATGATACTTAAATCTTTTAAAATTTCTAACCAGATACACTATATATACCTTTATTTTGGAAAAGTTCCACATTTCATGCCCTAATTAATTTTACGGATTTCCTCAGAATAAATTTCTCTTTTGATGAACTCTATACTTCATTGTATAGAGTTATTCTGAGGAAATCTGTAAGATTAATTAGGGCATGAAATATGGAACTTTTCCAAATATAAAGGTATATATAGTGTATTTGGTTCAAAATTTTAAAAAAGATTTAAGTATCATGAGGATGTACATGTTTGAAAATACTTTGAATGTTAACATGTGTATATACTGACCTCAGGTGTGACAGTAGAGCAAAGGGAAGTCAGACAATTTCTCTGGTACTAGTAGTGGAGGCTAAGGGTAGAAGCCATTACTACAGTGTTTTCATCTTACGTACGTGTTGCTATTTTGTATGAGATGTTTCCTCCAGGTTATTGTGTCAACTTTTAAGGTTTTATAAATCTCACAGGCTTGGTGTCCTGTTAGAATAATGGATTGATTAAGGTGATTCTCTATAAAGTGATATAATTTCTCCTATATACATGGGTCTCAATTCCACTGAAACTTTACTAACAGTTGCTGTTTTGGATATCAAATCAACCAAAGCTAACTAATAAGCACTTACTGAGTTTCTATATTAATTTTTAAAATATACAGTGAAGCTAATAGAAAGTCCAAAATGGGACACAAGAAGCACTTTATAGAAGGAATTTCAGGCTGGACGCAGTGGCTCATGCCTGGAATCCCAACACTTTGGGAGGCTGAGGTGGGAGGATTCCTTGAAGCCAGAAATTTGAGACAAGCCTGGGCAACATAGTGAGATCCCATCTCTAAAAAGAAAGAAAGAGAAAGAATTTGAAACTGGAATCTGAGTTCATATATAGGGGATTTGTTTATTTCACAGCCTTAGGTATTTGAAGATAAAATTCTTTTGGTTTAGCAACAACAATGGATGATCCTATCATGCAACGTAGAAGTTCAGATTTAATAC
The DNA here is from genome assembly GCA_963573385.1 of Cacajao melanocephalus. Classification (NCBI taxonomy): domain Eukaryota; kingdom Metazoa; phylum Chordata; class Mammalia; order Primates; family Pitheciidae; genus Cacajao; species Cacajao melanocephalus. The sequence continues at coordinate 6,610 of CAUYLG010044382.1, read as the reverse complement.
GATCTTGCATGAAAATTGTTTAGCCATGGCCAGGCGTGGTAGCTCACATCTTGTAATCCCAACACTTTGGGAGGCCGAGGCAGACAAATCACCTGAGGTCAGTAGTTTGAGACCAGCCTGACCAACGTGAAAAAACCCCATCTCTACTAAAAAAACAAAATTATCCAGCATGGTGGCATATGCCTGAAGTCCCAGCTACTTGGGAGGCTGAGGCAGGAGAATCACTTGAACCTGGGAGGTGGAGGTTGTGGTGAGCCAAGACCGCACCATTGCACTTCAGCCTGGGCAACAAGAGCGAAACTCCATTTCAAAAAAAGAAAAGAAAATTATTTAGCTGTTAATCGAAAGCAGACAAAGAGGCTGATAATGGATTAGCTATTTTGGCCTTTCCGTGTATTTCTTTAGCTTAGCTTGCTTTCTTAAACTTCACCTTCATGTGTGATGCCTGGGCTAAAAATGTATATTACAATTTTTTTATTTTATTATTTTATTGCAGACTTAATTTTAGAAACAGAAATATTTAGACCAGACTACAGCAATGTATAAATTTCACAGCTGCATACTGTTTCCTTATTTCCCCTCTTTTTTTCTCTCTTTCCACATTCATTGTTCATTTTATAGTTTATTACTCCAAAGTTATGTGGTATAGGTCTCCTCTAATGGTAAATATAAACCACTGGACATTCCAGTTTAATAACTTTGATTTTAGGCCTTTTATTCACACTCTGAAGATAATTTTGGTTCACTTTCATTCAACAGCAGACACTGTTCTACAATTAACTTTGTCTTCTACTAACCCTTGGTATTTAGGGCTATGGTCAAATCTGGGCTTTCAAGATTTCTTTTTCCTTTTTTTAAAAAAATTTAAATTTGTTGTAAAGACAAGGTCTCACTATATTTCCCAGGCTGGTCTTACAAGCGCAAGCCATTCTCCCACCTTGGCCTCCCTAAGTGTTGGGATTACAGGCATGAGACACGGCTCCCAGCATCAAACTTTCAAAGCAACATGATAGATCCATATTATATGTCTTCATGGTTGCAGACCTCTGCATGGTCAGGTGTTCCTAGAGAAAGAAATTGGATCACTTGGCAACAACACTTGGGTACAATTATAAGCTAATTTTAGACAAAAGAAATGACAGCATCTATTGCTGCCACTTAATGTGAATTAGACAGTGAAGAAAGTATTTACTTTTCTGAAATGATAATAAAAATGACATTCTAGGTTTTTAGAAATTTTCCAGGTGAGTTTCTAAAAAACAAACAAAAAAAGATTATTTAAAAAAAAATAGGGGAAAGAGTTGGAGGGAGAAAAAAGGAGGGACAAAAATTGAATTAAATATCTCTATCAGGTCTGGCCCCGTGGCTTACTTTGGGAGGCCAAACTGCTGATCACAAAGGCAGGCAGATTACTTGAGGTCAGGAGGTCGAGACTAGCCTGGCCAACATGGTGAAACTCCGTCTCTACTAAAAATACAAAAATTAGCCAGGTGTAGTGGTGCACTCCTGTAGTCCCAACTACTTGGGAGGCTGAGGTGGGAGAATTGCTTGAACCCAGGAGGCGGAAGATGCAGTGAGCAGAGATGGTACCACTGCGCTCCAGCCTGGGTGACAGAGACCCTGTCTCAGAAAAATAAATAAATAAACAAACAAACAAATATCTCTATCATAGTTCCTCTTGAACAAACTTTTCTCCTAAGCCAAATTAATTTATACAAAGAAAGCTAGTTTTAGTGAAGTTGGGTAGCTTACAATACTAGCAATAATGAAATTTTTGTTAGTTGACTTAAAAAACTTAATAGAGCAAATAAGACTGTAAAATGAAGCTTTTCAGGAACCTTTTAATCTTTGTTTTTTTAGACACTGAGACTCACTGCATTTCCCAGGCTGGTGTGCAGTGGCACAATCATTGCTTACCGAACTCCTGGGCTCAATTGATCCTCCCTAATAGGTAGGACTACAGGCACATGCCCCCATGACCAGCTAGTTTTTACATTTTTTTGTGTGAGAAGATGGGGTCTTGCTTATGTTTCTCAGGCTGGTCTCAAAATCCTAGCCTCAGGCGATCTTTCTACCTAGGCTGCCCAAAGCGCCGTGATTGCAGCCCTGTGCTACTATACCCAGCTAATTTTTTTGTATTCTTTGGAGAGGTAAAGTCTCACTATGTTGGCCAGGCTGATCTGGGCATGAACTCCTAGGCTCAAGCCATTCTCCCACCTGAGCCTCCTAAAGTGCTGGGATTATAGGCACGAGCCACCCTTAAGACCTTATTTCACTGTAATTACCTCCATAAAGTCCTACTCCCAAATACAGTCACATTAGAGGTTAGCGCCTGGGCCTGTAGTTCCAGCGACTCTGGAGGCTGAGGTGGGAGGACTGCTTGAGCCTGGGAGGTTGAGTCAGCAATGACTTGTGATCATGTCCCTGCTCTCTGGCCTGGGTGGCAAAGCAAGACCCTATCTCAAATAAATAAATAAGGTCATAAAGGTGGGGCCCCAGCTGGAGTGGCTATTGGGTAGATAGGCAGGAAAGGAGAGATGAGTCAGTTGCCAAAGGGAGAGCGATTTTGGGGGAAAAGAGAAATGCTTAAGGTGTTGTTTTTTTTTTTTGATTCAAGTTTATGATCCCAAGTTTTTTTGTTGTTGTTGTTGTTGTTTTTTTTTTTTTGGAGACAGAGTCTCGCTCCATCACCAGGCACCAGGCTGGAATGCAGTGGCACAATCTCAGCTCACTGCAACCTCCGCCTCCCAGGTTCAAGCAATACTCCTGCCTCAGCCTCCCGAGCAGCTGGGACTATAGGCGTGTGCCACCATGCCCAGCTAATTTCTGTATTTTTAGTAGAGATGGGGTTTCACCATGTTGGCCAGGATGGTCTCGATCTCTTGACCTCGTGATCCGCCCACCTTGGCCTCCCAAAGTGCTGGGATTACAGGCTTGAGCCACCACGCCTGGTGCGTAAGGTATTTTAAGGAAAATTTACAGTGCAAGTTATGATGTAATGCTTTATTTCTCTTCAAAGCATTCAATAAAATCTGTAATAACCATCAGTGGTCTGGATTTGAATTTAATGCCTCAAGTCTGGCCTAAAGATAAAACTGGAGCAAACACAAGCTGCAAAATGGGACCAGCCATAAACAGATTACATTTGTTACACAAACATGAACATATGCACACACATTCAGAGACAGAGTTGGGACAACAGGTGCACACCACCACACCCAGCTAAGTTTTTTGTTAACTTTTTTGTAGAGAGAGGGGTCTCACCCTGTTGCTCACACTGGTCTCATGCCCCTGAGCTCAAGCAATCCTCCTGCCTTGGCCTCCTAAAGTGCTGGGATTACAGCCATGAACCACCAGTCCTGGCCTATTTACTAATTTTTAGAACACATATATTTTTATTTATTAATGACTCATCACATTTTTATAAAAGTATTTCCATAGGACACCTTGAGGATTGTAACCCTGTGACCATATGTACCTGCCATCCATTCCTGCTAGCATCTTTGAAATATAAAGCAACAAAATGACCAGGAAGTTTGAGAAGTGAATCCTTAGTAAAGGTAATTGTTAACCATGGTATGCACACGGTCAAGGTGAACGCACTGCTTGAGTGATCAGTGCAGGAATCCCTTGAGGGACTCTTAAAGCACTGCATCGGGCCCAAGCTCTAGATGTTGTATAGAGGACCAGGGGCAGTCCAAGTTCTCCACCCATCTTCCTGAGCCATAACCTTAGGAGAGAAATGTTCTTCTTTGCCAGAAGCTGGGTTATGTCTTTGCAGCGTTGTTTTGTACACACTGTGGGGAATCAGGGCAACAGAGAAGCCTGTCCTCTCAGAACCTCCCTGTCCTCATTTCCAGGAATGGTGATGGAGAACAGAGCAGCTAATTTCACTGCCAAGAGTAGGGAAGCCAGAGGGAGCTTCAAGTCATCAGGTATCAGGACATTCAGGGCTTTAAAGTCACTGCCTTTACTTTGTGGGCCATTTGAAGAAATCTATACAAAACTTGAAAACAAGTTGTAAAAGAATCTTACGCAGCAGAAGCCAGGGGCATGTGAAGCTTTTGAGGAACCTTTTAATCTTTGCTTTTTTTAGACACCGAGTCTTGCTGTGTGGCCCAGGCTGGAGTGCAGTGTCACAATCATTGCTTCCCAAACTGCTGGGCTCAATTGATCCTGTTCCCTACAATGAGCACTTTTTATTCCTCTCCCCATGATGGCCAGTTTTGCTCATTCCCTTTTTGTTTTCCAGGATTGCTTCCTCAGCTTACATTTTTCCCTTCCAACTCACTCCCTGGATGGTTTAATTCCCCTCTGGGTATATCCTTACTCATACTAACTATGTAGACATGCACTTCCCTTGGTGCTCTGCTAGTCTCCTCCTGGACGGCTGCATCCACCTCCACTCCACTTGTCTAATGCATATTCAGCAACTTGCCCCTCACTCTCCCATTACCCCTATTTTGTTTTATGGCTTTACCATTCACTCAGCTGTTAACCCTAGAAACCTCAGTTCTCTTTCCCCCTTTTTCCCCAGCACCTTCTTCACCTAAACAGACATCCAGTGAGGCATTAAGTCTGGCCACTTCTGCCCATGGAATGTTTCTGGAATCTTTGGACTTTGCAAGAGCCTTTTATTTTTAATTAAAAAAATTTTTTTATAAAACAGAATCTCATTCTGTCACCCAGGCTGGAGTGCAGTGGCGCAATCTCAGCTCTCTGCAACCTCTGTCTCCCAGATTCAAGCGATTCTCCTGCCTCAGCCTCCTGAGTAGCTGGGATTACAGGCGCCTGCCACCGCACCCAGCTAATTTCTGTATTTTTAGTACAGGCGGGGTTTCACCATGTTGGCCAGACTGGTCTCAAACTCCTGACCTCAAGTAATTCGCCTGCCTCAGCCTCCCAAAGCTCTGGGATTATAAGCCTGAGCCACCACGCCCGGCCTGCAGAAACCTTTTAACTTGTCTCAGACCTAAGTCTCTCTGTTTCCAATTCATCTTCTATAGTCATCAATTATTCTTATAGAACAAATTTCTGATCTTGTCTCTCCCCTGCTTAATAACATCCAATAGTTTACCCATTGTCTAAGTTTTATTTTATTTTACTTTGAGACAAGGTCTCACTCTGTTGCCCAGGCTGGAGTGCAGTGGTGCAATCATGTTCACTGCAGCTTTGACCTCCCAGGCTCAAGTGATCCTCCTACCTCAGCCTCTCAAAGTAATGGGATTACAGGCATGAGCCACCAAAACCAGCGTAAAGCTGTAAATCCTTAGTAATGTGCTGTACAGTTCCTCTATGTCCCTTTATCCCCAATCAGACTCACCTTTCTGCTCACCTACTCTCTTACTGTCTGCTTTCTGCCAGCTCTTGCAACACCTTAGCCCAGATTGATTTTACATGTGAAATCTAGTGCGTGTTACCTGTTTATTTCAGCAAGAGAGGTTTCTGGAGTTAACCAAGTTTGCATGTGTGTCTGGGGATGCTTAGGAGAATGTTGTAAATGACCAATATACTAGAGTAACACTGTGTTTTGCTTCTTCTGCATGCTGGCAGCAGCAGTCCCCAAATTGTGCAGTGACCAGCATTTTGTTCAGGAGAAAATTGCTCCAGTTCCAAGTATTGTTAAACTAAAAAGATATAGGTGGGATTCACATGCACTTTTGGAAACATTTTATCATATATTTTGAAGGTATTAATATAAGTTTGATTTATTTTTTGGTGAAATATCTGCACTCTCTCCATGGATCAGATCATTCTTGCACTTTTTATTCCTTTCCGCCACAATTCTTTTTGTTTGTTTGCCTCTCATTCCTGAAATGCTGCATTGAAGCTCCCCAGTACTTCTATTTGCTTTTTCTCTACCTTTAATTTTCTTCATTTTATTTTTCATTCCATTCTGTTTTCTGTGTTTTCAAAAAAATTTTGTTTTCTCTTTTAACTCGTGCTTTGTCATGAGCTCATTCTTTGCTATTTTGGGAATTTTATTTTATTATTTCTCTCTTAATTCAAGGAATATAAACCATACAAAAGCCTGTTGTCTTGTCAAAAGGAGTTCTGAATCTGAAGCCCAAAATAATATCCAGTTTAGTCTTGTACAATTTGGCTGTATTTCAGACATGAATAATAACAGTAATACTCTTCCAGACTAAAGGAAATTTTTGATCTACTCTTTCCACCAAAGCACTCATCTGTCATGAATGTCCTGTTCTCAAAGTTACTGAGTCAGTTGTGATGACAACTGGTTTTCTAAGCAGCCAGGAAAGAAGAGGAATCTTCATATACTTTTCCCCCTTCTTTTCATTATTAAGAGCCAAGAAAGAATATTTATGTACTTTAAAAGCAGTCCTCAAGAGAGAACTATCTGCACTCCTCTCACCCCCCCAAAAAAGGTTTTATATATATATATATACACACACACACACCTTAATAATAAATTCTAGATATTGTGTTGTTTTTTCAGATCCAGCACTAGCTAAAGGAAAGGAGCTTGTATGAATTTTTTTTGTTTCTACTAAAAATATGCAGGCTCCTTACCAGTAGCACATAGATAGGGTAGACAGTTGTATGAATATTATGGGTACAAATGAAAGTAATAGTAAGAATTTATGAG
>CAUYLG010044380.1:0-43229 GCA_963573385.1 Cacajao melanocephalus | reverse complement strand
GTCACAATCACTTCTATAATTTGACAAAACAGGCAATCCACAGGGTACCCACCTACAAATGTGAGGAAGTATGATGAATGAGGTTGAGAGGGCAATCAAAGAGAACAGGAGGGAGGATCTACTTAAAAGGGGTGTAGGGAGCAGTCTAAGGACAGGGAATTTGACTATTTTATTAAAAGCATGATAATAATAAACACAAAACCCAGGGTCATGGGTGTGTCTCAGGGCAAGGCACAGGATAGAAGACGGGGAAATCCTGCAAAGATATAATGTTATAATTAATCTTCTGATTCTTGGCTGTGAGTGGTCAGTTTGTGTTTGTGTGTATGTGTGTGCATATGTGTGTGTGCAGGTGCATGTGCCTTGCATGCTGCATGGACCAATATTAACAGTATGGCATGAATCAAGTATCATGGTTAAATTAATTCCATAACCTAAGGTCCATTTGAAAGATGAATGAGTACCAAGTAGTGCATTAAGCACTGTACAATTTCTTATTTCAATTCTCATAAAAGTCCAATGAGGAAGTACTGCCATTATCCCCATTTTGCTTCTTAAGAAACCAAAGTACAGAAAAACCAAGTACCTTGCTAAGGTCCTATGGCAAGCAAATGTTAGTATTTCTACTAAGGCAGCTTGACTCCAGATCCACAGTCTTCTAAACCACTATGATACAAACCTTCTCAGCCTATACTGGTTACCTGTGCTGTCCAATACAGTATAGCTAGGCTCCCTCTAGCCACACTGGGCTATTTAAATTGGAATTAATTAAAATTGAATAAAATTTAAAATTCAGTTGTACCAGCCATATTCCAAGCACTCAGTGGCCACAGGAAGCAAGTGGTTACCCTCCTGGAGAGTGCAGATGGAGAACTCATGACCACAGAAAGTTCTGTTGGACAGCCCTGGCCTAGATGATTGCAGAGTCAAGAACATAGCTCAAGTCAGCTCATCCCCTGGTTCTGTGCTCTTTCCCTTACTCCACACTGCTTCTCAGTGATGTTGACAGTCCTTCCAGCATCTCTGTTCAGGAAGGTCCTTTGAAAATCTGCCCTACACTGAGCTGGACAGGTACAAGGTGACCTGGAACTATCTGACCAGGTAGCCAGCTTTCTATGCTAGCCTTCTGCTAAATACTGGCTATTTTTTTCAGAAGAAATGAAGAAACAAAAATTATGTAACACAAAAATGTTGAGCATGTTTAAATAGTTACATAAGAGAAAATAAAAGGCTTGCCACAACACCTTCAAAGAGCCGGCCTTAATATAAATGCCAAATTTTTATCATTCCTTCACAATTATTTCGCCTATTAAATGCAAGTCCCTCCATCAAAGCCACATTTGCTCATTTAGTCAACCATTCTCCTAGCCTTGGGCAGCACACGCTTTTCCACTTCTTCTCATGTAACCCTCTTGGCTACTGCGAATGCTGAAAAACCCACTTCAAAGCATGTGAAAGGCAGGAACAGGACCTACATGGCCAAGAGGAAAAGATTCCAGGAATGGGGTTAGATATGAAGTTTGGAGAGATGATGAAAGCATTTATAAATTTTGCAAATGCATTAGTACCAGCAAATTGAAGATGAAACAGAATGAAAAACAAAAATCAAAGTGTATCTCTGGCATTCCAATTCAAAAAACCCTTTCCAGGTACCTGATTATTCAAGGGTCCTAAAATTCAGGAAGATTTAGGTTAGAAAAATGACTTTTGGTTGTTAGACATCTATAATCCAACCTTCAGGATTATTTCATGTACATTTTCTCCTTTTGATTTTCATGACAATCCTATAAGATATACAAAGCTAGTGGTAGCATGCTCATTTTGCAGGTAAGAAAACCAAAACGATTCAAGCTTATAAATTGCTGGAGAATCCACATATAATCTAGGATCAAGCCAAGGTTTCCTGCTGCCAACTCTGAAGAGTTTTTGCCATGCTGTGCTGATTTTAACTAGATTTTACATTTTGAAGCATGAATCACATTCTCTACTCTTCCCTTTCTGTTCAAATAGGGCTTATGCAAAGAAAGTCTTTGAAATCCGTAGCTAGGTCATGAAATAACTAGGAAAAGAGAAATGTTGGCAAATGTGGTCAATCTTTCTATAGAAGTAGTCATACAACAGGTGACAAGCAAGGTACTTGGTTTTTCTGTGCTTCGGTTTCTTAAGAAGCAAAATGGGGATAATGGCAGTACTTCCTCATTGGACTTTTATGAGAATTGAAATAAGAAATTGTACAGTGCTTAACACAGTGTAAGATATATGCGGGTTGGTAAATGTGGGCTATTTATTTACAAGCCTGCATGAAAGTTGAATGAATATATGGCTCTAGTCAGTCTTCTCCATGTTCCACATGTAGCATTTTTCCTGACCTTCTCCTCCTTGTCAAACTCACAAATGTGTGGTACATGCTGAAACTCAATGGATCCCATGCAATGACAAAGTCATCTAAAATAGGCATGGTATTTGGCAAGAAGTTTGCTCTTTACCCCTCTGACTGCTTAAATCTTTCTCATCCTTTAAGTCTATGGTCTAAACATGACACTCCCTTGATTCCTTAGTACTTTGACACCTATTGTAGCAGCTTCACATCCCGTCTTACTGGGGCGGTCCACTTGTTGTAATCCCGTGTTTAGTCTGTCTCCACTAACAGACTCTGAGCTCCAAAAGGCAAACTCTGTAAATACTGGAACGGGGCCTAACATAGAGCAGCCACCAGTAATGTTTATTGAACAATTATTTCAATAACTCCAGTTAAGTTTCAAACATGCCGAAGATGCCCATTTAGAAATGTGCTGAGACATCTACTGTCTTAGTGGGGTGTCATAGGCAGAATCTTGGCTCTTGTCATTTTGTCCCCTAGTGTGATACCCACGAATGTATTACATTACCTGGCAAAAGGGACCTTGCAAACATAATTAAGGTCACTGATAGCTTTGCCTTCAAAACAGGCAAATTATCCTGGATTATTCTGGTGGTCCTAACGTAATCATATGAGCTCTTAAAAGCAGAAGAGGAAGTAAGAGCGATGTGAAGCATAAGAATTCAGTCTGCCATTGCTGAACTGAAAATTGAGAGGCTACGTGAAATAAAGGCCATAAATTCTGCCAACAAACAGGAGCTTGGAAGGCGGGCCGGAGCCCTGGATAAGGACTGCAGCACCAGCTGCTAACCAAATTTTAGCCTGTGAGACCCTGAGCAGAGAATCTAGCTAGAATTCTAACATCCAGAAACTGAGATAATAAACGTGTGATATTTTAAGCTGCTACCTCTATGGTAATTGGTTATGGCCGCAACAGAAAACTAACACAGGGGGATTCTCCAGAGGTAGCAGGCTCTAACACAGGATTTGACTGAAAGGTTTCAGCTGGAAAGTTGACTGCCTTGTCAAAACTGGTAAGGGGTAAAGAAGTGAGCCAGGAAAGGAAAGGAAGCCAATACAAAATGCATTCATTAGTGAGCAGGTTATCACTCTAGGAAATGGAGCTCCATCCCACTCGGAGCCTCTGGAAAACCTACCAGACTGCCTCAGTTATGTTCTTAGAGGGTAGACAGCTGGGACTCTGCTCCACCAGGTCTCACCTGGCATTGGTGGAGGACGGCTCCCAGGGCAGCACTCCAGCCTTTCTATATTTCCTTCTCCCTCGCAGTCTCTCTTCTGGGAGAGGAAAGCAATCTAATAACATAATTCCTCAGAAAGTATTAAGATGACTTAGAGAAAATGTGCAACAGTTAACCTTCTCAACAGTGAATCCCAAATGGGGGACTTTTAAGCATGTATCGTATGGCAGAGGCTTTCCTAGTCTCCCTACTACATCTCCTCACTACCACGTCTCCATCCCTACTTGCTGCTGCATCTGCTTGCAAGGCTTGTCTGCCCTGAAAGCGGCTGAAAGTTAGCATTTACTAGTGACATCACTTTATGAATACAAGTGTGAGCCTTACCAAAACTGTGACCCATGTGGCTCCTCTCCATACCACTGTGCACATCTTTAACCACTCTGGGCATCTCAAGTGAAAGCCACATAGATACAAAGCATTATTCCCATTTACTAGTAATGATGGCAATAAATCCAAAGAACAAGAGCAAAACCTGATGGTTGGGGAGATTCAGAGATGTAGGAGACTCCATGGAGAAACTCATTCCTCAGCACAAGCATAACTGCACTTATGCCAGGTGCAATCTCATTTCCCCACATAATTCCCATTGTTTCAAGACAATTCAAATCCCATCTTTCCTCAGAGGAAAGGCTGTGATTGGAAAACAAGGAGTTTTTTTACAGCAGGGATAAATTGGGTTATTCTACAGAACCATTTTACCTGAAAAGAACACTCCGTGCAAGCAAAGCAGGCCTAAAGGAGACTCCTGTAGGTTGCTATGGACAAGCAGACCTGGCCAGGTAGAAATTCCTTACCCAAATCTTCAAAGAGACTTGAAAACATTTTCTGGTGTCTGGCATGTGCAGCAGTGCAGAGAAAGTCATCAGTGAGCTACCTGACTCTCAGATGTGTCAAGATCCCTCAGAATATTCATATCAGAGGCTAGTCTCAGGCTCCGGTGAGCACGCGATGCTTCAGATAACCACTTTCAAAGGTAAGGCTGGTAGGACAGGAGTGGTTTCTACCCATCTCCAATAATGTGGGTTATTCACTACTTTCTAGGCCCTGGGCCGAGCATCATTCATGCAATAACTCACAACTACCTTCTGCTATTCTTATCCCCATTTCAACCCTAAGTGAGGCTCTTGGCAGGTCACTTGCCCAAGGTCAAAAACAACTAAGATCTGAACTCAGCTCTGACCTGCTACTCTAGTCCCTGTTGTAATCATTTCCAAACTTGCAGTGTTTCACATCCATGTGCACAGGTTCAGGGAACAAATGGCTGAGCCTTTCCAGCAGTAAGGTTGGCAGCCCTCTGCTGCCTCTCAGCCTTGACTTGTGCCACAGCATCCACAACTGGGTACTCCTGAGAGTTCACCCAAGGGATGGGCAGTCTTCAGCTCATCACATCCAACCTCTCTTCTTTCATTCTAGGAAGCATTTCAGTTTGCAAATAAGTGACACTTACATTGTTATAAAAATAACCCTGAATTGACTCTCATGTAATTATTAAGAAGTCAACTATCACCAAACCTTGGTTGAGGCACTAGTGTGTAGGGGTTATCTCCCTGGGCTCAGGGGTCAAAAGAATTTTTGAATTCACCTGCTTTATTCACAAGTCGCTTGTGAGACAAAGCAGTTAAGTTATTAGAGTCTTAGTTTCTTCATCTGTCAGGTAGACCATTTTATGGTATCTGTTCATGGTGAGAATCAAATGAAATAATGCAAGTGAAGATATCTGAACAAGGTCTGGAACATAAACAGCCTTCAGTAAATGTTAGTCTCATTATCATCATTATCATCTTATTATTTTCCATAGTGGTAAACTTCCAGCTGATGAGAACACAGCAGCTCCAGGTAAGTCAAAGGTACAGCCTTCCAGTTCTCTGACTGGATGAAGTCTCAAACTTGGCTTCTCCTTATTGACCTTTTGAGCCAGCCATCTGACTGCTTGTCACCACCTCTTTCACAGGGCATCACACTTCTGGGGGATCATAAGATTTAAGGTCTCCATGATAGGACCGTCAAGTGAAATTCCTCCTTTCTTTTGGCAAAACTGCCAAGACCTTCCAGAGCTGCCCCAGAAGGAGACCATACCCTGAATGTTTCAATCTATTACAGTGACATTTATGCAACATGTATTCTGTGTGCCTAGCTCCACACTCAGAGCTGGGGCCTCACAGCTGAATCACCCTGGTCCCTGCCCTGGGGAAAAGCATAGTGAAGTGCCTTTCATGTCACCAGGATAGAGCAGGAGTCTGAATGAGTCATTACATCCTAAAAGCCAGAATTTAAAAGCAGTACAGTACTAGTAACTTTTACACCTCGATGAATAGTATCAACATATATCTCATTCCAGATCAAATATTCAACAATTATCAAATGCTGTTACACTGCTAAGATTTCTATGAAACACACAGTACAATAGTACAATAATGTTTCTTCTTTCAAAGGAAAAATAAAAACATAGAAGCTGACCTTCTGCTCAGATGAATCTAGGTGTGAACCCTCGCTGGCTACTTGCAAGCTGGGATACTTAGCAAGTGACCTAACCATCTTGACTTTGTTCTCCACTTCTGCAAGATAGAGGCATTGAGACCACCAACTACAGAGGGCAGCTATGTGAGTGCAATGTGACAAGGGAGCTGAAGCACTTAGCGCAATGCCTAGCACTCACCAATGGTTAGAAATGCTTCTTATTTTTGAAGTGCCTCCAAACTCATTACATAGATTCACTGGCAACAATTCAGCAAAGAAGCCTCTAATGGATTCAGAGAAGGAATAGGTTTAATATTTTCTAATGGAAAGTATTTCAGAGTTAATGTATATAACTTGTTTCCACAAGTCCACAAGTGTATCTGTGTCTACTTGGGCACATGGGAAGAAACAAGCTTTTGCAGATACCAAAGTACCCTTCAAGATTGGCTGGCACGGGTGCCAGCTAGTGTGGGTCACCCCATAGAAATTCATTTTTCTGCACTAGCTTTTAATGGTTCCTTTTCTGCTGGGCATTTTGGGCTATGGTTTAAAGTAAATGCATTCAAATAAACATCTTTTGGTGCCAGAAATGCCATGGGCACATACTTTTCTTTCAATGGTCCTGGGAAGTGGTTTGTTAAACTATTGTTCTCAATTAAAAACTCATGTGTTTGTTCAGTCCAATGTGGGTCGCCGCTTTGAGTGAAAGATCCCCTGACATGGCAAAACCTCGACTTGTGACAAGCCAGTGCCAAGTATGTCTTAACCAGATGCAGGCCCGGGTTTGATTAGCAGCCACTGAATTCCATGTAAAATCAGATAATGATGGTTTTTCTCCTTTCTGTTGAGCAAATATCCTCAGCTTTTAATCAAGTCTTTACATGAAAAACTCCTATATAAATAACTCTATGCAGTACAATGGTTTTAAAACTATGGTTCATCTCAACTTTCCTGACCTCTGACTGCTTAATCTGAGAAGAACCTGTGCAATAGCAACTAAAAATAAAGGAACTACACTATTTATTTTGGCAGATTCCATAAAGATATAATAGAGGGACATGTGGTAAGTGGAAATTCTCTACCACACACAGAGAGAAGAAAAAGGAAAGGCTCTGGAGCCCATTTTTGTTTTCCCACTTGTGGGATAGCATCTATTGGATAATGATGATATTAGGACGGCAGAGACACGTGCCACTTTGGAACACCACACCAGACTCCACGGCCATGAACAGAAGCCTTCTCTGCCCCGTTTGACGTTCAAAGGGTCCAACTCAAACCTGGGAAACATGAACCTTTTCAGAGAGGCTGGGGTCTCAGCCTGGGCTTCCTCTCCTTTCTTTTAGGCACAATTTGGGCATCTGAAGTTAATTATTTGCAGGTGCACTTTGTGCACAACGGAGGGCAGTTCCCAATTATTCTTGCAGGTGTAATTAGCAATTTCACCTCACTCTGAGGAGGCAAGTGGATAATTGTGCCCATGAGGTGGTTCCCAAAGGGGTCTAGCAGAATGCTCATTGCAGACTGCTGTCTGGGGAATAAGCTCCATGAAATGGGATGCTGGGTATTCAGGAGTAAGTGTCAGGTGTGCATCTGGGGTCTACAAGTGGAGCCCCACATGGATGGTGGGGTTAGGAGTTCCATCTAGTTCTTCACATCCATAAAAGAGAGTGGTACCACAAAACAACATTGAGAAACAAGGACCACAGGTGGACTCTCTGAGGCGTAAGGGTGTAAATACTGTGGGCTGATGGCATTGAATAATGCAAGAAAAACTAGCTCAGAATGGGGAGTGGACCAGAACTATAGAGTTAACATTCTCTAGAACAAAAAAACCAAAGAAACTCAGTGAAAAGAAATTATTATTAATTTTGCAATAAGCCTTACACTTAAAGTGTTGTCACAGAAATCATCTCATGTGAGCTCATATATTTAGTTACAATATTCAAAATTTTAATAACAACACTTACTGAGCACTTATGGTGTCTGACATTATTCTAAAAGTGTGTGTGTGTATTCAATCAATGCTCTTAACAGACTGCTTTAATGACTTGCTCTACCCATTATAAAGAAGACAAATTGAGGCACAGGGAGATCAGGTAACATACCCAAGGTCACACAGCTAGTAAGTAGTAGAGCCAGATCTCCAAGCCAGGCATGTTGACTCAAGGGTACCATATAGATTGCTACTCTGGTTGAGAAAATGTTCAAACAAAAAGATGGAAGCAGGCAGTTGAGGTTTGCTCTGCAGGATACATCTATACAAAATCATTCATTGCTTCATTCATTTGTTCAATCATCTAATCACTCAAGGAACATTTAGAGGGCAGTGGGCCCAGCCACTCTGCTGGCAAAAGTGTAAGGGAGAGGGAGACAGTCTTCTTGGCACGAATATCAGATGAATGTTTTATAACCTGAAAGTTTCCTTGGCTGCTTGTTCAGTGTTGGGAAGAAAAATGGGAGACAGCAAGAGAAGAAGGAAGAACACAGAATGAGGAAAAGAGAGCCGTATGAAGAATGCTAGAGAGTGTGAAGAAGAGGTGAAAAAGGGATCATTCAAAATGAGTTTTTCTTCTGAAAATGAATCCCTTAATGAGGGAGAGAGAAGAAATCACATCAACCGAACAGTGGGTTTAGACTGAGGAATGTGGAGGAGAAACCTCACTGTACCTCCAGATGACTGTCTGCTTTCTTTAACAAGAATAGGTGTGCAATAGGACTGCCAAAAGTTATTCCCTGTGTTAAAATCTGAAAACCAAAATGACCCCAGCTCTGGCTTGCTGGCCACTGTGGTCTGTAGAGGGGCTAATTCTGAGCACTTGAGTTCTGGGAAGCCCATCCAACACATGGGAATGGGCTTGATGAGAATTGCTAGATGGGAAGGGGCTGAGTGCTGCTAACAAATTCCACTGCCCTATTACCTTACTGACCGACCACCTGTATTTTATCATTTTTTATTGAAGCACACTTTAGCAGCATCGTTACATATTAACCTGTGTTGAGATGAGTGTCTCAGACTGAAACAGAAGATTCGCAGTGATGCAATCTTAAGGATGTATAAAACTTGAAGGAGCACCAGGACCAAAAGAAACCTAATGATTGTTTTCTGACAAAGCTGATGGTCATTCTAATGAGAGCTGATGTAGCATGCATACAAATATCTCACAGGGACCACCATTCAGTCTTCATGATTACCTTATGAACAGCTATGACTCCATTAACCTAATAACACCTAATACACACATATTGAGAGCTTCCGTGTATCCCACACTGTGCAAAGCCCTTTATGGAGACTATCTGATGATGGAGAATCTCTCTCAATAATCAGTAGATTACCACAGACTGGGGCTTAGAGAAGTCCTACACCTTGCCCAAGGTTACACAGCTGGCAGGTGTCAGGACAGAGAGAGAATGCGTACACTCAGGTGTGTTCATTCTATGCTCCCAGTATGCACATGGAGTTGGTTAAAAAAATGATCTTTCATGTTTCCTAGGACCTCATTTAAAACTTGAAATATTTTTTTCTTTTTCTATTTATTTTCACTTTAAAAGTCCCCTTTGCTTTACTGGTTTCCTTAGTAGCTGGGCATTTATTCTATTGGATTATTAAAGCTTTGCAAGCATATGTTTTTAAATGGTCTGAGATTTGAAATTTATATGTTGCAGTCATCCAAGAGACTGTGAGCTTGGCATAGTGTTAGTCATCAAAGAAGTTTTGACTTGGCATGGGGATAGTCATCCAAAATAATTTCCTTTTCAGATCCTTACTTACTCTAAAAGGATTTAAAATCAACTAACAAGTGGGGCCTAGTTCTGAAATTTATGTTGCTACAATATAATCTTCAAGTTAGTCCTTTAGGGCTAAGACCTGTTACACCCCTTAATTAAATTATCTTGTTTTACTATGTACAGCAATGAAAGTAGGGACTCAGCACGCCACTCAGTGAGCATGCTTAATTGGCTTTTTCATACTCATCATGGTTCTTACCACCAGCTGGACTGTTCTGACTTACAAGAATTTTTAATAGCCATGATGCTGCCCAGAATTGTCATGGCAAATCCCTTCTTCCTTTCCTTCATTCACCAATCACATATGGCTTTGCCAGTATCATCTTGGCTAAACTAAGGAGGTTAGGAACTGTGCAGGGCCTTTCATTTCTGTTTTAAAAGACATGAAGGAGTCATTTGGCCTCTTTGTGCTGAGTTAGTAGAGCAAAACTGGGTCTACTTAACTACATTTTATGTCCATTGTAATTGAGCTGGCTTCATGAGAGAGCTGGCCTCATGAGAAAGCTGGCCATGGGCAGTCACCCATCTGAGCGATTTGAAGTGACCTCAGAAAGTTCACTTGCTCTAGGGCCTTAAATTCCCATCACTTAAGCTGGAGCACATGCAGTGTTCTTTGAAAATCCCAATATCCTCCCAAAGGGAGTACATTTTCTGCCTTCATAGTAGACACTTCTTGCCTTTGTTAGCCCAGTACCCTTCACACTTTGGCAAATGGCCTTCCTATCATGCCCTACTGTTCTGGCAAATATCCTAGGCATGGGTCCCCCTCCTCGCTGTCTCAGGGTGGGCATTTTATCCAGCCTGAGTCATTCTTAGTGCATGTCCCTCCTCCTCTTCACCCCCACAACAAATTGGTTGTGACACGGGCTTTGATTGGTTTAGACATGGGCTTTGAGAAGGTTGGAGGAGGAAGTCAATGACCTGGTCTACTGGGATTGAGAAGCTTTCTCTAAACCCATAAATGAGTAGCCCAAATGCAAAAGAGGGAACACAGGATATGGCAGATACTATGCCGTACCACTTATTAAACTCATTGCTTTTTCTTTCTGGTGTGTAGCTAAGGTATCATTTTCCAGACCCCATCGCACATAGGGTGGCATATGACCGACTTCTGTTTAATGAAGAGTGAATGAAAATGATGTGCCCACTTCCAGTACAGCCCTCAAATTCCCATTTGTATTAGTTTACTTGGACTGCCATAACAAGATACCACAGACTAGGGGACTTGAACAGCAGAAACTTATTTCTTCACAGTCTGGAGGCTAGACCTCCAAGATCAAGGTGCTGGCAGATTCGGATTCTCCTGAGGCCTCTCTCCTTTGGCTTGCAGATGGCCACCTTCTTGCTATGTCCTCACATGGTCTTTTCTCTATACACGTGTATCTCTGCTGCCTCTATGCATGTCTTATTTGTCTCCTCTTTTAAGGATGTCAGTCATATTGAATTAGAGCCCTCCTGAAAAGCTCATTTTTACTTAATTGTCTCTTTAAAGACCTAACCTCCAAACACAGTCATAGTCTGAGAGACCAGGAGTTTAAGGCTACAACATAGAATTGAGGGGGTGGACAAAATTTTGCCTCTAACACTATTCATGATTCCCCAGGTCTCTCCGCTTCTAACATCTGGATGTCAACACACAAGTAGAACTGGAAGCCATGAATTGAAGACGGCCAACCCTCCATCATCCAGGCCCCCATGACACCCATGTGGGAACAGAGACTCCTGTTAACTTGGAACCTTCCTTGGACTGTTTATGTGAGAAAAAATAAACTCCCATATAAGCAAGAAACAAACTCCTGTATGTTTCAGCATTTATACATTTTTGGGTCTATGTGTTAAAGCGGTTAGTTGACTCCAACTAATATACAGGGCAAAGCGTTTTTGACATTTTGCCAAAAGTCAGCCTGGATGGAATGATTATTTATGTTGAGGATTCTGAGAGCTCCCACGACACTTTATCACTCCTAGTGTTATCACATGGTTTACATCAGTGTTTCTCAAAGTGTTGTAAAAGTATGGATTCCTGAGCCTCAACCCACATCTGCTAATCAAAATCTCAGTGCATTCTGGGGGCCCTGCGTTTATGTCACTCAGATGCACATTAAACTTTAAGAAGCATTGGCTTACACTGTGGACCCTGTTCTACCTTTAAATGAACATTGAATGGGTATAGCAAAGCTGCTCTTGCCCAAATGTGGTTAGCTATTGAGATAAGTGTTTCGATTTTCTCCACGGAATTACAGAACATGTTCATTCATTTTTATTTCCTCTCTGTTTTAGATAAGCCAAAGAACTCATTTTTCCCTTTAATTATCACTATTTTATGATGATTCACTATTAGATTCAGGTGTCAGGTAGAGCCACCTTTTTTTTTTTTATCATGACATATTTTAGTAATTGTCAATTACAACTAGATTTACAATTGACACAGAAGTGCACCCAGGGAGTACTACAGGGTAAGAACCTGGAATTCTTCCTTGTGTCTTCATTTCAAACTGTGAGCAGGGTTGTTTAGTTCTCAGTGTTACAATGACAGGTCTAGGCTGAGGAAGAGCAGTGAATTACCCTGAAAAATACTCCTACTCCATTTTTTACCTGAGTCTTGGGCTGTCATTTTCCAGAGTGTGACAGTAACTCCTTAGGGTTTTAATTACTAACAAAATGGTTCCATGGTCAAAGTAATTGAGAAATACAATATACAGTTTAACAGTTTTCTTTATCCAGTGATTATGATCTGAACATCCAAGAGCACAACACAAAGTACAAATTTTCCAGACTGGCCACAAAGAGTCTGAGTTTGTATATCTGTATGTTTGCATCACTATTTATAATATCACTATTCTTCAGTAAACAAATATCTATCCAAAGATCACTAATAATTCTCATCTGAGGTCATATTATGGCATTTTTTCCAACTGACATAGTTACTTCTGAATCTTTTCCAACATTAGAACCATTATTAATGTATAATCATTCTTTCAGTCTTGTGATAATTTCAGCCATTTCTCAAAAGATATTTTACTCTGCTATTATATTTCCTTTGTGGTGATATTACACTAAAGTTAATATAAAGTTATGAAAACTGAAAAACTACTATATTTGCTAGTGCTAGTATCATCACTGTGTTTGTTGTTTTTGTTTTAATTATTATTTATAACATCATTATTCCTATCTCTTCACATCTTTTACATGTTAGATTCTGAACATTTTTCTTTCTGGGGAAGTTGAAGTTAAAAATAAAAATAAAAAAACAAGAAAGGAGGGAGGGAGGGAGGAAGAGAGAGGGGGCATGGAGGGAGAGGTGGGAGGGAGAGAGGGGAAGGAGGAAGCAGGGAGGGAGGGAGAAAGGATGCAATGTTACAGAAACCACAGAACTTCACAGAGTCCTTGGAATCTCATGAGTATAAAGGTGGTTGGGAACAGTAATCAGAGCTACTTTAACTGAAGCAATACTGACTAATTACAAAGTTGGAAGGGCCCCCAGTTGCTGGGTGGATGGCAAACACCAGCACACATGCATTCATTCCAACCTCTTATGCCATAGCAGGAAAGAACAATCAATCCAGGACAGCTCTAGTGTACTTGGCCTCAAAATGACTGTGAACACAGCACTCCAGGAAGCCACTACAGAACAGTCAGAATTAGGGCTCCAGCTGACCTCTATTACTGACTAGTTGTAATTTCCAAGAGTCTACCAGAATCTGGACTCAGAATGCCTTAATTTGAAGCCTATTTGATGTTGGCAAATGAGGTAACTTCCCTAAGCCTGAATTGCCCATCTAACAAAAAGGAATGTTAATAGTGTATATATTATAGGCTGTTGTGAGGTTAAGTGAACCAGTTCTTGTAGTGCACATAACACAAAGCCTGACAATGATCATTGTTTAACAATTTCCATTCATTGTTTACTCTATCAGATATACCACCCTTCCCATTTTACAAAAGGCTAAAACTGAGATCCAAAGAGTGTCTTAAACCATGCCAAATTCATGAAGTCTAAATTCCTGATTTCTACTTTAGTTTTTTCTCCCCCATGTTCATCCTGTAGAAATTCTTTATTATACTTATTTATCTATTTAGAAGTGTATTTATTTTCTTAATTTGTCATAACTATTTGGATAATTCCAAAAAGATTTAAAATAGCTTCCAAATGGAAGACTGGTGAGGCTCATTCTGCTCTCGGAGGGGTTCCAACTCTCCTGCCCAGTTCTCCTGGAGGCCAGTGGTTATCACTGAAGAGGCAGCTGAAGTGAGAGGCCACTGAGCAGAGCACAGCCTGTTTCATTTTAACAGCAGCCTCACTTTACTTATTACTGACAATGCCCTCCTTTACATTAGCTATGACCTCACATGGCTGCCTTAACAAAAGGAAGTAACACGGTCTAATTGTTCTGGATTTATCTGTAACAGTTCCCTCTTGAGTAAGGAGCATTCTTTCTGTATTCCGGTTGCATGTGATTCCTGGTCTTTTTCCAGTACATTTATTCATTCCTTCATTGTGAAGAAAGAAAAGAAAAGAAAAGAAGAAAGAGAGTGACGGAAATGGAGAGAAAGAGAAACAGGGAGAAAGAGGGAGAAAAAGAAAAAGGAAAAGAGCAAAAAAGAGAGAAAGAGGAAGGAAGGAAGGAAGGAAGGAAGGAAGGAAGGAAGGAAGGAAGGAAAGAAGGAAGGAAGGGGAAGGAGGGAGGAAAGCAAGGGGAGAGAAGGAGAGAGGGAGGGGGAGATGAAAGTAAGAGAGAAATAAAAAGACAAGGAAAGAAGAGAGAAAGAGGGAGGAAAAGAGAGAGAGGGAGGGACCAGAGGAAGAAAGGGAGAAAAGGGGAAGAAAAAACAAATGATAGTCACATGGTCATAATCAACCCTTACCTTGCTTCTACAAATGCTATATCTCATAATTCATAAATGCCACTGCACATGTGAGTAAAGATGTTGATGAAATAATCACTACACAAATTTAATCAGTTGGTTTTTCATGGGGGAAAACATTGGCACAATGTAAATCAAGTTGTTGTTTTAATATGTTTATTTCCCATATAATGAGAAGAAATCTTCCCTGAAACCACGGTCCTACCTTTCCCATGGTACCTGCGTCCCTGTGCATTCTACATTACTTCATCCTCCACACTGACAAAAAACCTGGACTTAAGCCTTCAAAATGCCAGTAACTGTATGACTAGACTTACACACAGAAAGTACTAGAACCCATGATAAATGCAAAGCCCCTCACGAGAGACTGCCATTTGGGATATTCACAAACCTGTTCCACTCAACAGAAATGTTGAGAAGCCGGACAACATCGTCTGTGTTCAGCACATCCATTGCTACCGCGGCCAAGCCGCTGGAAACCAGCTGGAAAGTTGTCAGCCATTTTTAACACCCAGCTAGGGTCACTGTTGTGCTACCAACTGTGACCGTCTGGAAAAATCACATAAGTATGAAGAGGCATGAAAGGATACATTCTGAATTCCACTTTTAAAGAACACCGAGAAAGCTGTACAATGGCAGGCAGCATTTAACTCTTTATGCCCTGAGACTTCCATGGCTGGCCACAGCGGAGTGGCTTGCCACAGCCCAGCTCTCTTACTGATTACAGCTAAACATTCCGGACAAAATACAAACGCAACTTCCTGAAGGCTCCAAAAGTGATGTGCCAGCAGCAACCTAGAAAACAAAATTTCCTGGAGAAATCTTGTTTTTCTGGCCATAGACCTGGGGAAAGAGGCTCTGCAGTCCAGAGAGTATGGGAGGAATTCCCTATTTTGCTCTTCCTTTTTTCTCTTCCAGCTTTGCCTAAAGCTGGACTCTAGTCACAGGGCTGTGCTGATGCAGCAGGGGCAGCAGGCAGTTAAACCTCCAAGAAAAATCCCATCCCTCTATCAGAGGACTACAAAAGAGGGCCCTATGGGCTGCAGAGTGTGAAGTGAATCCTGGAGGGAAAAGAGCTGAAGAAGAAAGTTTCATAAATTAGTGTATGAACTTGCAAAATTATCAGTCTCATCCCTAATCTGTGTGTGTGCACAATAGATCTAAAGACTTGAAAACTGACACTGATACAACCACCAGCAAACATAAGACAGACTTGAGGTATGAACCTAATCAGGTTGACTGTTAAGAAAAAAAAAAATATTCTCTGCAGAATTTTAGCAGGACCGAGAGTCTAAACTATATAATGTTCAAAAAGTTCAGGCCTGGTGCAGTAGTGCATGCCTGTAATCCCAGCACTTTGGGAGGCTGAGGAAGGCAAATTACTTGAGCCCAGAAATTCCAGACCAGGCTGGTGAACATAGTGAGATCCTGCCTCTATAAAAAATACAAAAATTAGTTGAGTGTGGTGGCATGTGCGTGTAGTCCCAGATACTTGAGAGGCCAACGTAGAAGGATTTATTGAGCCCAGAAAGTTGAGGTTGCAGTGAGTCATGATTATGTCACTATACTCCAGCCTTGGTAATGGAGCAAGACCCTCCCTCAAAAAAAAATTAGAATCCTTGACATATAACAAATAAGAAAGTGTAACCAATTTTGAAAGGAAAAGACAATCAATAGATGCCAACCCCAAAATTACTCAGAAATTGAAAATACCAGACAAAGACTTTAAAGCAACTATTATAACTATGCTCCTAAGATAAAGGTTGATACATTTCAAATAAATGGAAAGATAGCTCTCAGAAGATAAATAAAAGTAATAAAATATACAAATTTTTAAAAATCATTGGATATCTCAATAGCAGAATGGAAATGACTGTGAAGTCAGGAAACTTGAAGACAGATCAACAGAAACCATTCAATCCACAAAAAAAGGTAGGGGGAAAATTTTTAAAATATAAATAGAGCCTCAGGAACCTGTAGAACAATATCAAAATATATTTTTTCTTTAATGAGATTGGGTCTCCCTTTGTCACCTAGAGTGCAACACAATTATGGCTTACTGCAGCCTCAATCTCCTGGGCTCATGCCATCCTCCCATTTCAGCAATCAGAGTGACTGGGACCACAGGTGTGCAACTAATTGGTTTTTATTATTTTTTTTTTTGTAAAGATGGGGTCTCCCTATATTGCCCAGGCTGGTCTCAAACTCCTGGGCTCCAGTGATCCTCCTGCCTCAGCCTCCCAAAGTACTGAGATTACAGGTATAATCCACCACACCTGCCCCAAAATGTTGAACATTTGTGTCATTGGAATACAGAAGAAGCAAAAGAGTGCAATGCTGAGAAAATATCTGAAGAGAAATTAATTACTGAAATTTCTGAAATTTGGTAATAGACATAAATACACAACTGAAGAAGTAGAGCCAACTTCAAACAGGAGAAACTGCAGCTACATCTAAATCAAACTGCTAAAAACCAAAGGTCAAACAAACAAATAACAAACAAAATCAGGCTTCAAAGCAGTTAGAGAAAAATGACATGTTACGTAGAAGAAAACAATGACTTTCTTAGAAATCACTGAAGACAGAAAACAGTGGAACAATTTCTTTAAAATCCTGACACAAAAAAACTGTCAACTGAGAATTCTACAGTCAGCAAAAATATACTTCAGGACTGAAGATGAAACAAGATAAAGGCAAATTCATAGTATTTATCAATGGCAGGCCTACTCTAAAAAAATGATATTAAAAAGTTGCTCAGGCTAAAGAGAAGTACAGAAATTCAGAAATTCAACAGCAACTGCAAAAATCTGGGAAATATAATAGGCTATATTTTCTCCTTTTAGGGCCTTTGAACTATGTATGATTGCTAAATGTAAAAATTATAATGTTGTCTTGGGAGGAGGTTTCAATGTACATATATATCTAACAAATACATTAGGAAAGTTAAGAGAATTACAGGTTATGGGGTTTCTCAATTTTACTTGAAGTAGTAAAATATCAACTCTAAGTAGACTATAAAAGGTTAAGTACCTATGTAGTAATCCCTAAAGTAATCATTAAAAACACAAAGAGGCTGGGTACGGTGGCTCACACCTGCAATCCCAGAACTTTGGGAGTCTGAGGTGGGAGGATAACTTGAACTCAGGAGTTTGAGACCAGCTTGAGCAACACAGCACAGACCCCATTTTTATAAAAATTATAAAAAAACTAGCCAGGCATGATGGTATGTGTCTGTAGCCTCAGCTACTTGAGAGGCTGAGGCAGGAAGATCCCTTGACCCCAAAAGATTGAGGCTACAGTGAGCTAGGGTTGTACCACTGAACTCCAGCTTGGGTGGAGTGACACAGTGACACCCCTTCACTTTAAAAGCTAAAACTAAAACAAAGATAGTCAAAATCCAATAGATAAATTAAAATAGAATATTAAAAATATTAAAATAAGTTAGCTGAAGTGCCTCACACTTGTAATCCCAGCACTTTAGGAGACCAAGACAAGAGCGTTGTTTGAAGCCAGGAGTTTAAGACCAGCCTAGGTAACATGGCAAGACACCTCTCTACAAAAGAATTTTAAAAATTAGCCAGGCAGGGTGGCACACACTTATAGTCCTAGCTACTTAGGAGGCTGAGGTGGGAGAACTGCTCAAGCCCAGGAGCGTAAGGCTACAGTGAGTTATGATGGTGCCACTGTATTCCAGACTGGGTGACAGAGCAAGACCCCAACCTGAAAGGGAAGAAGAAGGAAGAGGGGATGGAGAGGAGGGAAGGAAATCCAAATAATCAAAAATTAGGAACAAAAATTAAAGGAGGCAGGAGAAAACACATAATAAAATGATAAACCTAAATAAAATCATATCGAGGACTATAACAGTCTAAACATATTAAAAGACAGAATCTGTCAGAGTAGATTAAAAGAACAAAACCCTACCGTATGCTGTCTATGAGAAACCCACTTCAAATATAAAGATATAAACAGATTAAATGTAATAAAATGGGAAGCATATACCAAACAAAAACTAAAGAGGAAAAATGGCTGCAGTGGCTACATTAATATCAAAGTCAATTTCAGAACAAACAATATTACCAGGGATTAAAAAAAAAAGAGTCCCTAATAAAAAGAGGCAATCATCACATAATAATGAGGTTACACATTTATGTACTTAATAATAGAGCTTCGGGATAGGTCAAGCAGAAACATAGAACTGAAAAAAAAAACATTATTTTACTTTGAACTTTAACACTTCTCTCTCAATAATCAATAGAATAAGTAGAAAGAAAATCAATAATGGGATAGAAGTTCTGTGCATTTTTAACTGCTTTGATTTAATTGACATTTTAGAACACTCCACTCAACAAAGTGGAATACACATTCTTTTCAAGTGCACATGGAACACTGACAAAATAGACAAATTCTGTGCCATAGGGCAAACCTAAAGAAATGTAAAAGAATAAAGATTATAAAAAATACGTTTTCTGACCATAATGGAATAAAACTATACATCTATACCAAAAACATAACAAGAAAAATCCCCAAATATTTGAAAATGAAATAACACACTTTTATATAACCCACAGGCTAAAAAGAAAGTCACAAGGGAAATTAGAAAATATTTTGAGCTGAATGAAAACACAGCATATCAAAGCATACAGAACATAGATAAAACAGCAATTAGAGAGAAATTAATAGCACTAAATGTTTTATTAGGAAAAAAGAAAGGTCTCCAATCAATCAAATTGAAATCAGAAAAACAATACTAAAACCAAGGAAACAAAAAGTTTGTTCTTTGAAAACATCACTTAGGTTGATAAATCTCTAGGCATACTGACCAATAAAAAAGGAAAGAAGACAGAATTACCTGTATCAGAAAGGAAAAGACACCATCATCATTAGAAACTCTCAAACATAAATAGGGAATATTGTCTATGATTCTATGTCCATAAATCTGACACTGACGAAATAGACCAATTTCTTAAAAGAAAGAAACTATAAAATCTCACTCAAAAAGAAATCAAAAACCAAAATAATTTATTAAATAATACCCTGCTATTCACAAAGGTGCTGTAAAATGGCAGCAACAAAAATTATAAACCCACAGATCCAAGAAATACAATAAACACCATGCACAAGAAACATGAAAAATTAAGGCAAGGAACACCATAACCAAATGAGTTAAAACCAGGGATAAAGAGACATTTTAAAAGCAGTAAAACAAACAAACAAACAAACAAACAAACAAAAAACTTAAAAAGAAACAAAGATAACAGAAGATTTCCCATCAAAAACAATACAAGTTAGAACACAGCAGAGTAACATTTTTCACATATCAAAAAGAAAAAAAAAAAGCCAACCTAGAATACTTTTACTATATAAAACTACCTTTAAACTGAAGATGAAATAAAGACTTCTTCAGATAAAAAAGCTTATAGAATTCTTCACTAGTAGATCTGCACTAGAAAAAAAAGTTAAAATCTTTAAGCACAGGAATATAATAGCAAATGAATATTCTGATCCACAAAAAGGAATAAAGAACACCAAAAATATTAACTATGTGGGTAAATATAAAGAAATTTTATCTTATCATTTAAACTTCTAAAGATAATTAGCCATTTAAAACAAACCTAATAAAAATGTATTGTGGGATTAATAACAAAAATAAAAATAAAATGTATTTCAGCCAAAGCACAACAGCCAGAAAGAAATAATGGAAATATAAGATTCTTATACTCTATATGAAACTGTATAATGTTAGTTGAAGATAGAGTGTAATATGTTAAAGATATATATTATAAATCCCAAAGCAACTATCAAAATAACAAAGAGCTATAGTCAATAAACTGCCAAAATAAAAGTGAATCGATTAAAAATACTCAGTCCAAATCAAGACAGTAAAAAGAGGAATTAAGGAAAAGACGGGGCAAATAAAAAACAAATAGCAAGATGATAGATTTAAACCTGACCATAATAAGGAATCACATTAAATGTATTTGGTCTAAGTACCTCAATTAAAATGCAAAGATTTTCATACTGCATAAAAAAATGCAAGACTCAAATATATGCAGCCTACAAGTAATCCAATGTAAATATAAAGACAGAAATAGGAAAAAAAGTAAAAAGTTGGAAAAATATATAGTAACACTAATTAATCAAAAGAAAGTTGGAGTGCTATATTAATATTAAGGTTGATTTCCAAATAAAGACTATTAGCAGGGATAGGGAGAATCACTTTATATTGATAAAGGAATCATTTAACCAGGAGGACATAACAATCCTAAATGTTTATGCTCCTATTAAAAGAGCTTCAAAATAAATAAAGCAGTCCCCACACCAGGTGAAAAGATTTCCAAATCACATATGTAATAAAGGAATCAAATTTTGAATATATAAAGACCTCTCAAAACTCCAAAACAAGGAAACAACTCAATACAAAATGGGCAAAACATATGAACAAACATTTTACCAAAGAATCTAACTAACACAGGTGACAAACAGGCACGTGAAAAAATGTTCAAGATCATTAGTCTTTAGGGAAAGGCAAAATAAAACTGCAATGAAATTCTACTACACACCTACTAGAATGGCTAAATTAAAAGGATTGACCATACCAAGTGCTGGTGAAGATTTGAAGAAACTGGAACTCTCATACACTAATAGTGGGAAAGTAAAACAGTACCACTACTTTGGAAAACAGCCAAAAATTTCTTAAAAATTTCAGCATACCCTACCATATGACCCAGTTATTCCTCTCTTAGGTATTTATACAAAAGAAAAGAAAACATTGTGCACAAAAAGACTTATATAGGAATGGTCATACTTATTTAAAATAGTCCCAAACTGGAAACAATCCAAATGTGCAGCAACAGATGAAAAGACAAATGATATGCCAAAATTACTGGCATACTAGTAGGCAATAAAAAAAGATATAACCTATTGATTCATGCAACATGGGTGAGTGAAGTCAAAAAGAGTACATTGATGATTTTATTTATATAATATTCTAGAAATTGCAAACTACTATATAGCATAGTGACACAAAGCAGATCACTGCTTGCCTAAAGATAGGGACAGAGGGTTCATGGAGAAGCAGGAGGAATGGATTACAAAGAGGCATTAGGAAATTTGGGGGAGTAATTGATATGCTCATTATCCTGGTTGCTTTACATGTGCATCCATATGTCAAAATGTATCAAGTTGCACACATGAAATATGTATAGTTTATAGTATGTCAATCATACCTAAATAAATGTTAAAATTTCAAATCATAAACTTAAATAAAACAAATCTGGCTGTTATGATTTGGCTGTGTCCCTACCCAAATCTCATCTTGAATTATGGCTCCCATAATTCCCATGTGTTGTGGGAGGGACGTGGTGGGAGGTAACTGAATCACGGGGGTGGGTCTTTCCCATGTTGTTCTCGTGTCAGTGAATAAGTCCCACAAGATCTGTCCCTGCACACGTTCTCTTGCCTGCGGCCACGTATGACATGACTTTGCTTCTCGTTTTCCTTCTGCCATGATTGTGAGGCCTCCCCAGCCATGTAGAACTGTGAGTCCCTTAAATGTCTTTCCTGTATAAATTACCTAGTCTCGGGTATGTCTTTATTAGCAGAGTGAGAACAGACTAATACACTGGCAACAACCAAAACAATACAGAAGATACCTTTACTAGGCATTTGCTATGTTCAAGGTGCCATACTAAATGGTTTTCATATCATCTAATTCTTTCAGAAACTGTAAGGTGAATACTATCATGGTTTCTACATTTAAAGAGAAAGACTAAGGTAGAGAAAAGTTAAATAATTTGCCTAGGATCACAAAACTAGAAAGGGGTAAAGCTTGAATTTTATTCCAGAGTCAGCAGTCTTAACAAAAACACCACGAGGAAACTGAAACTCAAAGAAGACATAGTGTTGGGGATTCATCCTAGATCTGTCCAACTTCAGAGCCCAACCTCTTAATCACTTCATTGTACTACATCCCCTCTTGAAAACATCCTGCCAGAAACATAATAGCCTAGGCTGAACACGCCTGTGCTAATTGAATGCGTATTTTCTAGTTCCCATATTCAGCAAAAAGGGACTCACACTCAGCCTTTCTCAGTTTTCATGTAACCAACAACCGTTGCATGAATAAATGAGGTGAATTAATGTTACTAGAAAAATGTCCTCATGTTAAAAAAAAAAAAAAACTGGGGGAATTTGAAGCTCAAAAAGATAATAAGAAACTGCCTAAAGACAAACAGTGAGTGAGTAGTGGTGAAAATGGAAGTCAGACTTGGGTTGGCTAATTCAATAGCTAGATGACTCTGTCTCTACAAAAGAGATGCTTAAAATCTGCCTGCCAAAAAATTACACCCTTTAAGACAACCATGAGTGGCTCACAAGTGTTGAAGAGCTGCAGATGAGCTGAGACAAGCTTACAAAGGAATGTGGGTGTCCTGTTCCAGGGACACACAATGAATGCCCAGCTCTCCTTGTCTCTGAAGACAATGCATTCCAGGCTCCCAGCCCTATTTAAAAGTGGAGGGGTTCTGCTATTCAGCTGCCCGGCACCCCTGCTATCTCAAGGTTAACTAATTATTTTCCTTTATAATTCACTGTAGACTGATAACTATTATTTCCCTGTCTAACACATACTGACAAGTGGTCTGGTTAAATATAGGTTGCTAGGAATTGGGGTGGAAATTTTTTTTTTTAGCTCAACTTTATCAAGGGTCTGTAGACTCAGGATTCCAGAACCATCCTATTACCTCAGTAAAATTAATACATAGACTCAGTAAAAAAGAGAACAATTTTTTGTTTTCCCAGATCTTGAGAAAGATATGGGAAGGACTGCAAGGCTTTCTGACCTCCTATTTCCTTATAACTTCTAAGGATCAAAAGTGAGTTGAGGAGCTTTAAGAGATTAGTTCTATGCAGAAGGAAAGCAGGTAAGAAGGATGAGGAGTGTGTGTGTGTGTGTGTGTGTGTGTGTGTGTGTGTGTGTGTGTGTGTGTGAGAGAGAGAGAGAGAGAGAGAGAGAGAGGAGAGATCAGAGTCCGTGAATAGAAATATGCAATGTATTTATTAAGGCTCCAAACCCACATAGGACTGCTGGTTGCTGTCCAATATCCATTCTTCCCTTCTATAATGAAGGACATTTAGCTGGCCTGTAGTACACAACCAAACACTAAATTTTCTATTCCTCCACAACACAGGATGTAGCCACGTGACTAAGTTTTGGCCAAGGTATGAGCACAGTAGTAATACACAAAGCATTCAGCCTGTGCCCTTGAAGGAGAGGAATATGGTCTCCATTACTTGTTTCTCTTCTCAAGGTCAGAGCACAGACTGGATAGAGGGAGCTGGAACAGCCATTTTGGACCAAGAGATGGAAACTGTCATGTTTTAAGGGTGGCAGAGGGATAAGATAGAAGAAACCTGGTTCCCTTTCAAACCATCTAGTCTGTCCTAGATGGCCTGCACAGACTTCGATATAAGGAAGAAACTAATATACCAGATCATATGAGATTGATAATGAGGATAACAATATTGAATGATATGGATAGAAAGGAGAATTTTATTTCACTGCCACAAACTCTTCTGTGACACTCTTCCCCAACCACCCAATGGTGCATGTTTGAAGAGATCAAGAGTGTAATTTATTGTCACGGACTTAAAATCTAGAAAATACAGTCAAGTTATTGAGCTATTTCAATTTTCCTTTGCAGCTTCTTTCTGAAGGCTTGAAATATTTTACTTTAAATGTGGAATGTTTGCAGGGAGGACTTTCCAATGCTGAGAAGCACTCTCCCATTCTCTAATCCCACTGCAAAAATGTGTGGCCCCAATGCTTCATGTCAGACCTGTTGGCTCCTTCCTTTGCAAAGGCTCCAGTTGTTACACTAAAATCACACTGGATCATATTAGCTCTCTCCTCCCAATTTCCTGTTCATAAAGCTTGAAGCCTCATCACAATGAATGTATTGTAAAAATACAGGGTAACAAATGTTTTCTGCTGGGCTTGGTAAATTGGAATGAGACAAGGATTGTGCATTTACACCCAATTTACTTCAGACCATATTACCTACAGTATAACTTGTGAGTTCTTAGATAAAAGCAAATAATGGAGACTATGCCAAAGTAAATGAACATTTTTCAATTCCTTTCAAATGTTAAATGCTGATATTTTCCTCCAGAAATATAAAAATGCATAGCTGTGAGGTCCACTTTCATGCAATATGTGGCATATGCTCTCCACCACTACTTTGGAAAGGCTGAACATATGCATTCTGCATATGCCTTTCTACTCCTTGTTATATCTGCAACAGAAATGTCTGCAAATGTTCATCAAAACACAGTTAGTAGAATGTCACAGCAACACTATTCATAATAGTTCACAAATGGAAATGTACATGAAAAATAGAATGGTTCAAAATAAACATTATATAATTGAAGAACGGAATACAACAATAAAAATGAATTGACTAGAAGCACACACAACCAGGTGGATGAATCTCAGAAACATAATGTGTAAAATAATCTAGAAAGGAAAGAACATCTGCTGTATGATTTCATTAATATCCAGTTCAAAGCCAGGCAAAATTAAACTATAGTGTGAGAAATCAGAATAATAACTACCTTTGAGAGAAAAAATGACTAGGAAAGGAAGAATTCTGCAGTGCTCAAGATGTTCTGTTTTTAAATCTAGATACCAGTTACATGGGTGTGTTCATTTTGTAAAAATGTACAAAGATGAAGTCATATGATTTGTGCACTTTCATGCATGCATGCTATATCAATTTTAAAAAAATTAAAGAAATACATGAATTCAAAATATCACAATTGTTATAATACAAAAATAAAAGAAATGTGAAAAGACTGCTACTACCCTTCATCTAAGACATTCACACTAAAAAATACTATGGATATATCTATAAAAATGAATAAGTTACATCAGAAGATAAAAAAAGACACTATAGGGCATCAGTCCCCAACCTTTTTGGCACCAGGGACTGATTTCATGGAAGACAATTTTTTCCACAAACCAGTGAGGGGGTAGTTTGGGAATGAAAGTGTTCTACCTCAGATCATCACGCTTTAGATTCTCATAACGAGCACTCAACCCAGATCCCTTAAGAACAGTTCACAATAGGGTTCACATTCCTATGCTCAGGCAGTGATGCTTGCTCACCCGCCACTCATCTCCTGCTGTGTGACCTGGATCCTAACAGGACACGGATCAGTATTAATCCAGCCTGGGGACTCCTGCTATAGGGAATAGGCAAAAATGGAAAAGCAGGACTTCTTTTTTAGGAAAATCTGCTAACATTTGGGTCTAATTCTAAAAATAGAATTCAACGCCAACTGTTTTACTTACAAGTAGCAATTTTCACTCTAAACCTTACCGTTTGAATTATTTAGAATCCATTTTTTGCAATGAATTTGAATCTATAAGCCAGAATCCACTGGCTTATAATGAATGCCTGGAATATCAGATTCAAGAAACTACTTGTCTGTAAAAGCAAGATAGTAACTCAGCTCACAGGAGCCAACTAAATTTTTCAGTTTAGCAGCCATGTGCACCAAAGGTTGCACAAATAAATAGAGAAAGCAATTGATGAAGTTCAGACTACCTCTTTAGTGTCAAACACAAATATATTAGTTAACACCACTGGAGACAGAAAGTTGTAAGGAATATCCCAGAAAGAAGGGCAGACTCTGAGTTGGAAATGACTTCTTATAAGGATTGATATTATGTCATTTTTTTTTAACTTTTAAGTTTGGGGGCACATGTGTAGGTTCATTATATAGGTAACCTCATGTCACAGCGGTTTGTTGTACAGATTATTTCATCACCCAAGTACTAAGCCTAGTACGCAACAGTTAATTTTTCTGCTCCTCTCCCTTCTCCTACGCTCCACCCTCATGTAGGTTCCAGAGTCTGTTGTTCCCTTCTTTGTAGAAATGTATTCTCATCATTTAGCTCACATTTATAAGTAAGAACATGTGGCATTTGATTTTTTCTTCCTTCCTTAGTTTGCTAAGAATAATGGCCTCCAGCTCTATCCATGTTCCTACAAAAGATGTAATCTCATTTTTTTTTATGGCTACACAGTATTCCATGGTGAATATGTACCACATTCTCTTTACCTACTCTACCATTGATAGGCACCTAGGTTGATTCCATGTCTTTGCTATTATGTATAGTGCTGCAATGAACACTTGTGTGCATGTGTCTTTATGGTAGAAAGATTTATACTCTTCTAGATATACACCCAGTAATGGGATTGCTGGGTCAAAAGGTAGTTCTGTTCTTAGCTCTTCAAGGAGTTGCTATACTGCTTTCTACAATGGCTGAACTAATTTACACTCCCACCAACAGTGTATAAGTGCTTCCCTTTCTCTTATATAAGTGTCATTTCATCCTTATTCTCTCTCTCTCTCTCTCTCTCTCTCTCTCTCTCTCTCTCTCTCTCTCTCTCTCAGCATTGGTTCTGATTTCAGGTTATGTTTGCATGATGTGTTTTGTCAGGAGAAGGGAGTTCAAGGGAAAGCAGACTTCCATTTCAAGATACTCAAAATCCTTAATGATATCTTTGCCTGCCCTGCCACTAGGAAATTCAGCAGAAAGTTTGTGTGGTTTGTAGGGTAAATGGCAAAGCACAGCTGAGCAAGTTCTAGACCCACTGCTTCATACATCTGCCTGTTATTCGTGGAGGTAATAGAAGGTCTTTTTAGGCCTGACCTGGGAAACCGGAAACCATGAAGATTGGAAGATATGAAAACATGAATGTCAAAACGGCAAATGCACATACACCCACAAACACAAACATGCTGGGAAAATATTTTCAATGTTTACAGCAAAGGATATATATCTTTAATATAAAAATAGGTTTACCAAATGTGCCATCAGATCAAAGATCAAAGGGAAAAAAGAGGCAATTCAAAAAGGAAAAAGTATAAATGGGAGGACTTCATAGGCTTATAGATTACAAACCTATAAAGCTTTTCCCATTTACTATAAATAAATAAATTAAATGAGGATTTTCAGCCCCTCCTTTTGATTGGGAGGGAGGGGGACCTTCCAAATCAAAATTATTTTAAAAATTGCCAAAGTCACTATTGGCAAAATGTTTAGAAATTGATTACTTCATTTAAATGTATAGTTACATGCAAGGGCTTGAAATGTGTGATCTCTAACAGCAAGACCTGGAGATAAACTTGGCATCCATTCACAGGGAGTAGTTGAATAAATCTCAATGCCACAGATAAAAGTAGAATGCTCCACAGCTTTAAAAACAATGAGGTAAATCTGTGCATCATCATCAGCACTGAAACTAATGCTATGCTGGGAACCAAGTTGACTATAGCAGCAAATACTATTTCATCATTTTCATATAAATTATATATACATGGTGCAGAGAGGACAGATGAAAAAAAGGAGGAGGAAAGGAAAGAGAAAGACAGGAAGGAAGTTTCAATTATTAAAATGTTAACAATGATTATCTCTGCATGGTGACAATTTGGGTGATTCTTCATCGGTTATACATTTCTGAATTACTACTATTATTTTTGAGACAGAGTCTCACTGTAGCACAGGCTGGAGTACAGTGGTGCAATCACAGCTCACCACAGCCTTGACCTCCTGGCCTCGAGTGATCCTCCTACCTCAGCCTCCTAATTAGCTGTGACCACAGATACACCACCACATGTGGCTAATTATTTTATTTTTTTGTAGAGATGGGGTCTCACTATGTTGTCCAAGCTGGTCTCCAAATTCTGGACTCAAGCAGCTTTCCCACCTCAGCCTCCCAAAGTGCTGGGATGATAGGCATGAGCCACCAAGCCCCAGCTAGAATATTTTCACTTTGAAAAAAACAAAATGTAACCAAAAATAACAAGACTAAGTAACTGAAAAAACTTCAGACTCCCTAGGAGCTCATATTTATGACACAATCTTAAGCCACCTTCTTCTCTTGCCTTAGCTGTTTCCATATCTTTTCCATATTTTTACTCCACACTCAATAGGCATTTTATGAAGCTCCTATGTTCTTGGTATTTCTTTCTCCTTCCTTTCTTTCCTAATTCTTCTTCTCCACCAGGATCTATCTCCCATCAATGCCCACTTGGGCCATTGCCTAAGCCTCTTAACTTACGCCTGTTTCTACTGACTTTTCCTCCTATTCATCCTTCATACCACAGAGGCATCCTCCCATTACGCATTTAAAAGCCTTCCATGTTTCCCTGTGGCTCCAAATTTCTTATGGTAGTATTCTAACTTGCTGGCCCACATTGGCACCTCTACCCTCATCTCCCCTGCATCACTCCTATCCATTCTCAACTTCCAATAATTGCTTGCTCCAAGGATGATTCACCATTCTCTAAGCTCACCACATATGTTTTTACATTTCTATATCATTGGTCATCTTGTCCTCTAAGAAAGTAATGCCTGATTTCCCTGACTATGGAAGGGAAGTTTCCTGATTATGGAAACTCTGATATGGAAATTTCCAAGATTCAGATCAAAATGAATCTCCTCTAGGCCGGGCGCAGTGGCTCACACCTGTAATCCCAGCACTTTGGGAGGCTGAGGTGGGTGGATCACAAGGTCAAGAGATCGAGACCATCCTGGCCAACATGGTGAAACCCCGTCTCTACTAAAAAATACAAAAATTAGCTGGGTGTGGTGGTGCGCACCTGTAGTCCCAGCTACTTGGGAGGCTGAGGCAGGAGAATTGCTTGAACCCAGAGGCGGAGGTTGCAGTGAGCCAAGATCGCGCCACTGCACTCCAGCCTGGCGCCTGGCGACAGAGCAAAACTCTGTCTCAAAAAAAAAATCTCCTCTAATAGCCCTTGCTCAATCTTTGTGTATGCGGTTTTTTTTTTTTTTGCAAAAACGAAACAAAACAAAAAATAATCACCTTTCTTACCCACTATTTCATTCTTCTGAGTGTGCCCATATCTTCTTTACTACAATGAGGAGCTTTTGTAAGTGGAGACAGGCTTTTTTTTGTTCAACTTTTTGATCCCCTAACATGCCTATCGCCAGGTTTTTCCCATCTTAGGCACGTAAGGAAATACTTTTTTTTCCAAAAACGAGAGAGCACCAGCCATCTGCCAGACTCCGTGGTAGGTGAGTCCACATTCAACTGTTCTCAAAACATGGTCTGCATGGTGGGCACAGTCACTCCCATTTTCTGTGTGAAGAAAACGCAGGCCAAGAGGTTTAGTAACTTGCCACAGACCACACAGTAATGGCAGATCTGAGATAAGAGTCCTGGACCACCATGGGAATCCAGATTCTTCTGACTAATCTGTGCTTCTGCACATATGCATGTGGAGCTGGACTGATCTGAACATGTAGGAAGTGCTGGCTCCTAAAATCCAGTTTTCCAACTGAGAAAGTGATCAATGTATTCCCAGGTTATAAAAATGTCCGTTTGCTTTAGGCCAGCTGAAGTATCATCTATCCCTGGACCTGTGGTTTCTCTCAGCTTCTGTCACCCCAAGAATGTCAGTGCTTGGAGGTCTGCCTCCAGGCTAACATCCACTTTGCACATTTTAAAATTTTTGTCCCAGAGCTCACTTTTCCTAGAATTCAACTCCCTGCCTTCTCTCAAACTCTGATGTAACAGCTGACACCCATACAGGAAGATGCCTTGTCCATTTTACTGTCAGCCATTCTATCTCCATATCAACAAATGCCAATGCCTCTCTTCAATTTTTACATGCTAATGATTTCAGATTTAAACCTTCCAAGGACTAAATTGAGAGAAAAATAGTCCAAAGAACAAGCCACTTGCCACCATCATAGGTAACAGTGCTTCTGGGTAGCCTGAGATTCTGTCAGACTTCATCAAAGTTGACAAATTCCAGGACTGCCCAAATTATGAGACAGCCAAGGACTTGATCTTCACCTTAAAGACAACAACAATAATAACAACACCAATACCCAACTGTACTAGTTTCCTAGGATTGCCATAACAAATACTGCTACAGTAACTTAAAACAACAAAAGTTTATCATCTTACAGTTCTGGAGGCCAGAAGTCCAAAATCAAGATGACAGCAGAGTTGGTTCCTTCTGGAGGCCCTGATGGAGAAACCATCCCATGCTCTTTCCTAGTTTCTGGTGATGGCCAGCAACCCTTGACATTGTTTGACTTATAGATGCATCAATTCCCTGCCTCCACAATCTCTGCCTCCCTTTTCACATGAACTTCTGGTCTGTGTCTCTGTGTGTCTCATGGTATCCTTACTGGCAATTAGTTTTAGGATTAACATATTAATTTATTGCTAAAACAGGCGAGGCATGGTGGCTCATGCCTGTAATCCTAACACTTTGGGAGGCCAGGTGGGTGGATCACTTGAGGTCAGGAGTTTGAGACTAGCCTGATCAACATAATAAAACCCCATCTCTACTAAAAGTACAAAATTAGCTCTGCGTGGTGGCACATACCTGTAATCCCAGCTACTCGGGAGGCTGAGGCAGGAGAGTCACTTTTACCTGGGAAGCAGAGGCGGCAGTGAGCCAAGATTGCACCACTGCACTCCAATCTGGGTGACAGACCAAGATTCCGTCTCAAAAATAAATAAATAAAAAGAAAAGGAAAGAAACTGATGTAGTAGAAATTATACCACAATAATAAACTACTGGCTTGGAATTGTTTGTTGTATTTTACTAATTCCAAAGACATAGATTTTTATATGTAATTCAAATCCCTTATTTTATAGGTGAGATAAATATGGCCCAGAGAGATCCTCAGAACTGCCAAATGTCACATAGCCACTTAGTAACAAAAGAAGGACAAGAAGTTCTTCTAGCTACAGCTCTACATTTCTTGACCTCCATGGAGCCATCCAACCTGATCACCAGATTACCTGCAAGGAAATTTTAAAAATTTAAAAATTCTTTGTAGATAATCTGTTGATCAGTTTAAAAATTCCTTTTAAAAAATTTCATAGCAGAATTAATGAAGGTAAAGGCATATGGATTCTTTTCTTTTGACTCCTGCCATTTTTACACCTGAAGTTACTCCATGAGGGCAGGAACTCAATCTGCATTTACTCATAATTGAACTCCCAACATTTAAGACATTTCACTAAACTAGTAATCAATTGATGGTAGCATAGAAATTTGTTTCAAAACTACTCAATAAAAATACATACTGCATTTTTCTCCAGACCTTTTCTCCCAAAATGATTGGCATTTTCATTAACCCTTGATAGGAGTTCTTGAATTTGGCACCTTGACATTTGAATGGGCTAATTTTTTGTTGTGGGAGATTGTCCTGTGTACTGTAGGATATGTAGTAGCATCCCTGGCCTCTGCCCTATAGATGTCAGAGCATACCTTCTGGTTCCTTCCACCCCCGTGTCCAGTTGTAACAACAAAAAAATGTCTCTAGTTGTCAAATATTTCTGGGTTGGGGGTGGGTGGGTTGTGGAGCACAGTCTCCCGTGGTTGAGAACTCCTGATCTATACTGACAGCATACTCACCCATCCCTGACCCTCCAACCGTGCCATTCATGCGTTACAGAAGCTTGATGAAGTAACCAATTAAAAATTGGAAGATACACATAGAAAGCACTCAGGAGGCTGTGTGTGGTGGCTCATGCCTGTAATCCCAACACTTTGAGAGGCTGAGGTGGGAAGAACACTTGAGCTCAGGAGTTCAAGACCCACCTGGGTAACATAGTGAGATCCTGTCTCTACAAAACATTAAAAATTAACCAGGTATAGTGGTAGCACCTATAATCCCAGCTACTTGGCAGGCTGAGAGAGGAGGATGGCTTGAGCCTAGGAGGTTGAGGTTGCTATGAGTGTCATGACTGTGCCACTGCACTATAGACTGGGAGATAGAACAAGACTCTGTCTCAATGAAAAGAGAAAAAAAAAAACAAAAAACCCTAGCACTCAAGAAATTGTAACTATGAATTCAATTAGATATACTCTAATCTGCTTATATCAAACATCATCACTTCTGAAGACATTATGCTAAGCGAAATAAGCTGGTGACAAAAGGTCAAATATTGTATGATTCCACTTACATGAGGTACTTAAAGGAGTCAAATTCATAGACAAAGTACAATGGTGGCTGCCAGGGGCCAGGGAGAGGAGAAATGTGGAGTTATCATAGAATGAGTACAGAGTTTCAGTTTGGGAACATGTAAAGAGTTATAGAAGTGAGTGGTGGTGGTGGCTGTACAACAGTGTGAATGAACTTCACACTACTAAGTTGGACACTTAAAAATAGTTAAAATCATAAATTTTATATTACATGTTTGGACCATAATGAAAAAAAATTATCACAAGGCCTAATTCCACAAAGCACAAAACAGGCTCAGTGCGGTGGCTCACACCTATAACCCCAACAATTTTGGAGGCCGAGGCAAGCTGATCAACTGAGGTCAGGAGTTTGAGATCAGTCTGGCCAACAAGGAGAAACCCCATCTCTACTAAAAATACAAAAATTAGCCAGGCATGGTGGCAGGCACCTGCAGTCCCAGCTATTTGGGAGGCTGAGAAATGAGAATCTCTTGAACCAAGGAGGCAGAGGTTGCAGTGAACCAAGACTGTGCCACTGAACTCCAGTGCAGGTGACAGAGTGAGACTCCATCTCAAAAAATAAAATAAAAAATAAATAAGCACAAAGCACCTAGATAATATTTAAAACTCCCATATTCTCCCATATACTTTAGTTTTTCATTGCTGTCATTGTTTGGGGTTTGTTTGTTTTGGTTTGTTTTGTTTTGAAAGTAAATTCCTTAGCTAAGGAATCCAAAGCCTAAGAAAATCTTCTTCATTTGTGGCTGAGAAAACAGGAGCAGCAGCAGCAACCGTGGGTCTGGGGCCTGCTGCAGATCAGCACAGGCACACACCAGGACATGGGCCCTTAGGGAGGCCCCCTGATTTAAGAGCCTTCTCATATGAAATGCATCCAGCCCAGATCCCCTAAGGACCTGGCCTATGGGCCATGTCAGCCCAGAGACCTTCCGATTGCCAGGATACTCTTGACAAAAGACGGTCTGGCACCGAGCGGCAAGACCATTATTTTCATTTAAACCATACATGTCATGTCCTGTTTGTGAGAAACACGTTAAACAATTCAGAAACACATTCACAATGGGCTCTGGAGAGGGATTCGCATTCCTATGGGCCTGCATACTGTAAACTGGGGGTGGGGAGGGAGGCTAGTGGGGAGGGTGGGATGGCGCCTCTGCCCTTGTTTTAACAGAGAGCTCCTCCCTAGAAGCTCAGCTGTAAATAGACCTTCACATCCTTGTTTGATGTAAGTCTTAAAGTTTTCCTGTGGCCAAAAGCATGATGCCCAAAGTATGATAAGCTCTGTTATTCATGGCAGTCCAGTAACTTGAATTCCTTTAAGATACTCTCTTACCAATTTTTATTCTAATTTTAAAAAGGAAAACGATTCCACTAAGGAATCATCCAAAAGGAAGTCAACTGCCTCATTTCCACCTAAATTGCCACAGCAGATGATCCATCTGCCATGACTAAAATGCATCTTGGAGTTGTAAACCATACCAATATGACTGAAATCTACGATGCAGAGCCATCCTGTCACAAGAACATCTCAGATGGAAATGCACACACCTATAACATAGAAGATGAGAAATTCTTCATTCACTGATGAAAGGAATAAATAATAAACATGGAGAAAATCACATTCAGTCAAGTGTAATTTGATTTACAACACTGGTCACTTACCATACATACAGTAATCATATGCAAACTTAAAAGAAAAGTACATTCTAACATATTAAAATTAGAACCCAAATCTAGGCCTTTGGCCAAGTCAAATAATAAACAGTGTGATAACTATGTCTGCTTTCTTGCCATGACATTTCTTTGGTAGGGGGAAGATTTATCATTTAAACCATACGTATCATATCCTGTGGAAGTTTTTGAAAAATTGAACTATTTCCTCCAAATGGTTAAAGGCAGATTAACTATAAATAAAAACAGAATTAAACAGAATAAAAGTACTGTAGAACCCATTAAAACATTAAAAGAAACTATACAGTTTATTAGAACAAAGGTGGAATAGCAGATTACCTAAAAGCCAGAACAACACATACCTGCAACGATTTGTCAGAGATATAACAGCAAATGCTAGAATGCCATATTTCCCTTCCCATGGGACTCATACTTTTCTTTGTTGAAGTATACAAAAGCTCTGCAGTAATTAAAATTTTACTTTGGCTTTACATAAAAAGGTGTCCCTGGCCTCTGAAATGTAACTGGTGAATAATAATATACTTGGCCATCGACCTCCAGGCTACACCAGTCCATTCTTTCCTCTCTGGCCTCTCTCTGTCAAAGTAGGGATGGACATCAGGTCTCTACGAAAGATGGGGCTCAAGCTCTTCACTGCCACTAAAAAGAACTTCATCTTTGCCTTTACTACAAATGCAAGAGGATGCCTGTCACAGACAGAACTGATTCTCTTGATATCAGTAATCACCATTAAAATGAAACTCAGGCCTGTGGTTGGTTAAGACATCCAAGTTTTGTGTCTTTAGACATCAGCCAGGCAGCAGGCTTGGTGGGGCCCACCAATGCTCCAGTGATGTGAAGGAACCTCTCTCTTGTTTGAGTGAGCAATCTGCTGGGACATATTCCACCCAGAGAAGGATTTG
This sequence comes from Cacajao melanocephalus, assembly GCA_963573385.1. Taxonomy (NCBI): domain Eukaryota; kingdom Metazoa; phylum Chordata; class Mammalia; order Primates; family Pitheciidae; genus Cacajao; species Cacajao melanocephalus. The sequence goes on along the minus strand of CAUYLG010044380.1, from coordinate 7,866 downwards.
AAAAAGAGAAAGACCAAACGACAAACTACAGATAAGGAAGAATTTTGTGACTCATCCAATGCAGAACAAAACGCCATTCGTTCTTCAACTAATTCATTCAATTGACATGGTTCTGAGCACCGGAGATACATCAGAGCATGAGATACAGCCTAGGCCTCCCAGAGCTTTCATTCTATAAAGAAGACTATAGACAATGAAAAAATAAACAAAATACACATATATACATACACACACATATACACATGTGTATACAGACACACATGTATGTCTGTGTGTGTATATATATACATAAACATACCATATAATGCATATATACACAATATGATACACACACACACACACAAATAGTGGTGGTGGTAAATGTTAAAAACATCTAAACTCAAGAGAAATGAAAACACATATCCACATAAAAAAACTTGCACATGAATGTTCATAGCAGCATTATCCATAATAGCTAGAGAGTGGAAAAACTCCAAATGCCCATCACTGGTGAATGAATAAACAAAATGCGATGTATCTATTTAATAGAATATGATTTGGCAATAAAAAGAAATGAAGCATTAATACATGCTACAATATGCAGAAACCTTGAAAACATTATGCTGTATGAGAGAAGCCAAACACAAAAGGCCACATATTGTATGATTCCATGTATATGGAATGCCCAGAATGGGAGAACCATATAGACAGAAAGTAGATTAGTAGTTGCCAGAGACTAGGGAAAAGGGGTAAATAGGAGTGTATTTTCGGCTCACTGCAACCTCCGCCTCCCGGGTTCCAGCAATTCTCTGCTTCAGCCTCCTAAGTAGCTGCGATTACAGGCGCCCGCCACCATGCTTGGCTAATTTTTTTGTATTTTTAGTGGAGACGGGGTTTTACCGTCTTGGTCAGACTGATCTTGAACTCCTAACCTCATGATCCAACCGCCTCAGCCTCCCAAAGTGCTGGGATTACAGGTGTGAGCCACCACACCCAGCTGACAGTGGCTGTTTAATGAATATGAGGATTTTTTTAGAGGGCGGGGGGCTTCTAGAATTAGATAGAGGTGACAAGTTGCAATATAAAATAAATGTACTAATAATCACTGAATTGTATACTTTATATTGGTTAAAATGGTGAATTTTATTTCAATTTTATAAATGTTAAAAAAGAAAAAAAGAGAGAGGATATGAGGACAGAGAGGGAAAGGGAAGATGCTGTTTAGCTAATGTGGTCAGAAAGTGTCTTGGGTAAGCTGATAGTGAAGCAGAGATCAGAATATAATAAGGTTATGAGCCAGAAAGATACCTACATCTTTGTTCTCTGCCACTTCTGCCTTTGTCTCTCTCTTTCTCCCTCTCCCTGTATCATTTTTTTAAATTGTGACAAACAGATGTAACACACAATTTGTCACTAACATTTTTAAATGTGCAATTCAGTGGCATTGATCACATTCACAGTGTTGCACAACCATCACTATTATCTATTTCTAAAACTTTTTCATCACCTCCGTTAGAAAATTGCTATTCTTCTTTTAATGCTGCTGTCAGGTCATTCGTACAAAACAAAAACCATGACAAATAACTAACAAGAGAAAAGGTGAGCTGGGAGCATACTTTCATTACTGTTCAGTAAAGGGTAAATGATGACAACGGTTATAATTGTTTTGTATAGGCTACTCAGCCTCCTTGTTGGAGAGAGAGAAAGCTGGGCAGGGTGGGAAGATAAATGTCTGGCAAGCTCAGCTTTTTGATGAGAAGGTCCTTCCTTCACCATGAAACACTTGATTTTCAATGATTTGCTGACACATCAATTGTGGACCCTCATCTCTGAAATGGTTGGGTACCTCTGCTTCACATCCCATGTGCTCTGTTCTATGGAACGGACAACCATCCAACCAAATCTAGGTCTACAAACTCCCAGCCTCTCATTCCTCTGCTCCCCAAATAGTGCCTAACCTCAAAAAATAGAACAGAACTATTTTTCTACAACTTGACATTAAACCTTAATAATTTACAGAAAGAGCAGTAATTTTTTCTCCTGAAACTTGTGACGTATAAATATATGTATATACATATACATGCATACACATACAGACACACATGCCATGACTAAACCTCTATTTCAAAAAGGATACATATGCTAAAGATGAACACATGTAAAGATGGTTAACATTTTATTAGTTTGAACTATTAATGGTTCCTATTAAACATAGTATTCTCAGCTTTATTTTCTCATAATGTCATTCTTATTCGGCTATAACCCTGTTTATATATTACATGTCTTCGTTACATGTAAGAAGGAATTTAAATTTACAATTCTGGCAGGAGAAATGGATATATATTAACTCTAAAATATAAGCTCTTATTCAACATACTTAAAAGTACTTAAAACACTACTGATAGTAAGCTGCCACCAGGCAGTGTGTGATCTAAATGACTCCGAGCAAAAATATTTAAAGGAGGCTCTGATGCCTATCACAGAAGCACACTGCTGCTCACAATGAAATGGAAGATAGGTATCACAGCCCTCTCAGAAGCACCCAAGTGCAAGCAGTAGGTGTGTCCTATCTTAAAGTGCTCTATTTACAAAGTCAGAAGGAACATTTTGATTCACAATACAAGTCTCTATACTGTAGAGCAAGACAAAAATACTCTGCAACACAGGTAGGCTGAAAATACCAAAAATGTAATTCCTAGGTGATCCTCCTACAGCAGGCACATTGCATAGCTGACAGGGTAGGCAGGGTGTGTGCCAGCCTCAACACCAAACTCTGCTTTAGAGCTGGGCAGCTGGATTCTGTTTTCCTTGCATGCTAGGTCTATGTTCTCAATCTGCTCACTTGCAGAGGTTGCGCACTGCCAGCCTCCCCTTGGCCGTTCTGCCCCCTCTGCCCAGCCCCAGATATCCTCCTGACCCCAGCACTCTATCCCTGGTTTTGCCAAGAACTGGCCTGGCTCCTCTTACAGCTCCAGTGCCCCCTCAGCATCTGCCCATTTTGCTTCCAGTAATTCTGTTATTTGGACATTGCCAGGTACTTCTCCCAGCAAGCCCTCGAGCACTCAGCCCTTTCCAACAGCCTCAGGCTCTCATACTCCATCTCTTCTGATTGTCCCTAGTCCAGATGGAGAGACATACAGCTCTTTTGGGGTCACTTCCTGGGCTGCCGGGGGAGGCTACTGTCTTCCTGGATGGGGACTCACAGTGCTTACCTCCATGGGGAAACTGCCCATAAAATCGTTTCTTTTTATTTTTTTCCCTTTCTTCTTCCCTTCCACCCACCCCTTCCCTCACCCCCTTGTAGTTACTCTAAAGTGTTTTAGAACACCTTCATTCCTGCAGGGCTTCAACAGCAGTGTGACCAAGTCTGGAAGTGGAGGGGCTGCTAAAGCTGTCTTCGTGGTTGTCTGTGACACTGGGGTAGGGGTGTAGGATGACCTTAAGTCTCCAGGCTCCCTACCAGCCAGCCTGGCCAGGCTGCTCCTAATGAATAACAAATGGGCCTTCATGATGCATTTGCTCAGGACAAGCTGCCATTACAAGCCGTTTTTGTTTTTTTTAGCATGTGGTAATGTATCATCTTGCTTGGCTGGATGTCATCTTCGAGAAGGTCACCAAAGGTATGTGCGCCTTTGCCTGGGACTCTCCTCCTACCCCCCACAGCCCCAACACTACCCCTTCTTTAAAGGAACAAAGTGCCTGACACCCTTGTTTGGACCTATGGAGCCAGAACATCCAGGTCTCTGCTTTTGGCCTTGCTAGTCAGCTGTAAACACTCCCCATTTTGTCAGATGAAAGATCTTTAGTACAGACAGAAAACAAACCAGGGGGATGACACTGCTTTCGAAATTGATTTTGAAGGAGAGGATGCCCTCTGTCCTAAACGAAAAACTCAGATTTCAATTCAGAGAGTAGAAAACGGTTTTTTTTTTCCCCCAAGCCGCTTACTATTCATCTTCATTTCACAGATATTTAAAGCATGTATTATGTTGCTATGGACAATTAGCCTTTTATCCAATTTTACTTGAGAGTTTAACTCTCCCACCTGAAGGTTTTAATTATACCCTCAGTCCCATACTTAGGCCTCGGTTCCTGCAGCTGGAAATCTGCCCCAGTGATGTTATAACCTTGTTAATGTAACAAAAGAGGAGTTTACTTAAAACTGGACTGACTATGGATTTAAGCCAAATTTACTTGAAAGAGGAAAGAGTCTGTCAAAAATCCTATAGTAAACACGGCAAAGCAGTTCTTTCATAGCCTTCCCTTAATTCATAGCGACAAGCAATTTACATGTAAGTGGATTCATATGCTCTACCAAGAGGCCACCTCTCCAAGCTGGGGTGGTACGCTCCCCCTGCCCCAATCCACCTCCCTTTTTTCTTTTCTATCCTCCGTTTTAGTGTTTTTTTTTTTTCTTTTTTGGTATGTGGAGTAGGCCATTCTCCTTGGTGAAACAGCATAAATCCACAATGTTTTGATCACCCCAAAGCATAATTAGGGCCCTCTAAACATTTACCAAGCCAGTCGCTCTGAATAAAGGCAGCTGAATTTTCAGAAAGCCACTCTCAGACCTGACTGTTGTCTCGTCAACGACTCACTTTATTTTCTGTGAAGCCTGCTTACAAAGCTCGAAAAACTCCCCTGCTAATGAGGTAAGAATTGTGAGCTTTGAGTAAGAATTGCTGATCAAATACCACAGCCCACGTTTTTCTCTGTTGCCAAAATCCTGCAGGCTTCTTACCTTCTGTTAATTAGATTACCTTTTTTAGTCCACACACTAACAAAAAGCATACATGAGACTAAACATGATGTGACAGCAAGGAAGGGACTGAAGAGAGAGCCTTCTGAGAAGACATTAAAGAAAAATAGCACTCTTAATATTGCTGGATAAAATGGGGGGAAAGAGACTCCACAGGTAATTTGAGTCTGCAAGGGGGGAAATCGCTGACATTTTAGAAGCAAAAACTAAAAAACTAATTTCCCACAAGTAGAAAAATAGGGGCTTGCTGCAGCTACACTATTTTCAATTGTGCTCGTTGACAAAATCCATCCATAGCAAACAACTGGCCAGCACTCAAGTTTCTTTCATGCATTTTGAAAGTTTAATTAGTTCTAACTAGATCAAAAGTTGTTTCCCCCCCTTTTGGCATGTATCTGTATCATTTCTGTGCTATTTGGAAGCAGCTAGACATCAAAGGCAGAGCCATCATTCTTGAGGAACCTCCACTTCTCAGAGGAGATTCAGATCTACCTCACCTTCCTTACTGTGGACCTCATGGAAGCCAGGGCAGCTGGTTGCACCCCGAGATTTGCACATAGCTCATTCTCACTCCTCCTGAAGAGCACCTGGTACCAAGTAGTAGAAATGCTCCTGAGAATGCCCCTAGACAACCCCAAACCAACCATAACATGTGGAAATATGGCAAATCCTCCAAAACAGAGAACCTGTAAAAAGTATTCTAAGATGGAGGAAGTCCAGAACTTAGCATCACTTAAGCCTTTAACTGCCCATTATATAGGGACCTGTTTTAATTACTCCAAAGTTATTTTTTTTTCACTTCTCTCTCTCTTTTATCCCTTTTGCTATTCACTCTATGGTCTTTTGTTCTAAGCTTTGACCTGGATTAGCAAATTACTAGGCAAATCAACTACCCACCCAGAGCCTTCTAGTTAGGAGAGCTTAGACGTTATAAAAGCCCCAGGCCTTGTTGGTAGAAGGCCAAGGTTTGCATCTCAGCTGTCCCCCACATTAGCTGTGTGCCTTGGGCAAGTTTATCTAGCCTCTCTGTGTCTCAGTGTCCTTTTCTGTAACTTTGGGAGAATATTCTCTCTTTCATCAGGTTGTTTCAAAGAATAAGTAAGATGTAAAGCACTGAGCCCTGTACTGTGTTTTATAGGCCAAATACGCCTATAGGACATGCTCAGCCAGTGTAAAATATCACTCTAATCAAAGTAACCACTTCTGCTTCTAGAGGATAGAGTTGCAATGTTTCCTGGTACGGTCTTTTAACTACAAAAGTGAGGTTGTTTTAAGCTCCAATTTTTGATTACATACTATGTACTAAGAACTAAGCTAGAAGCTATTTACGTAATATACACACACACACATATATTTATATATATGTATATCTACTTTTCTTTGGTTAGAGTGGCAAGTTCTATGGGCTCCACATTCTAGTTGCTTCTCCATCTATGCAGGGTCCTTGGCATCTGAAAGAAGTCATATGACCCACTTCAGGCTAATGACATAGCAAAGGTCTGTGGAAGGGGGTGTCCCTTCTTAAATACAGAAAGATGTCCTTTCCTACAGGTAAGGTCATTTGGCATTTATACTTCTTCCTGTTGGGACACAGATGTGATGGCTAGAGCTATGGCAGAAATTTTGCAACATGAAGACAAGAGCTGGCTATAACAGACTAGGATGGCCTAGTTTATCCCGGATTGCCTGTCTCCAGACTTATTGTTACATGAGAAAACATATTTTCTATTTGTTGGGTTTTCTGTTAGAGCAGGCAAGCACATTCTTAGCTGAATACCTACCCTGATTTATCTTTGGCTTAGAAGAAGCTACAGAGAAAAGAGAGTTTCTGGACACTTTGCAGATTTACTTGGACCTATTTAAGAAATAATTAGAGGTCAACTTGAGATGTCAAATTCTGCTGCCCAAACCTGTCATACTTCCCCTTCCAGCAGCCCTCGCACATGCTACAGGATCACACGACACAATTACTGAATTATGATTTTATCACTGTCTGCAATATTTTGACTTCCCTTGGGTTCCAAAATATTATGTTTTAAAATCTCCTTACTTGCCCTTGGTTGGGTTCCAAAAAGAAAAGACATTACTGGAGAGCCTGTGCCTTCCTAGGAAGCACTGACAAGAGTACATCTTAAAGTGAGCACATTAATGGGTGTCCTTTAAACCCTCCACTTCCCATTTTCCCATTAGAGCCTCCTTAATTTGGCGCCCCAGGATTCACTTAAATTACCTTCTTAGTTGGGATTAGGGGAGCAAAAGGAGACCACAGGGCCCTGACCCTGACAGTTCAAACTGTCAGCGCCAGGAGACTGACACACTTTTCTCCTCGCTAATCCCACACTGCATGGCATGGTCTCAATTTTGGAGAAATCTGAATGCTTACACACTTAGCCAATCCTCAAGTGAGTCAGATAGACTCAGTACTGAATAAGTGAGGCACTTATGTATCTTGAATATCTCTGCTTGCTCGATGCCAGGGCCTCAATATTTTGATAAAGCGATGACAGGATAAACACAGAGAACAAAAAGCAAAGGCAAAAAAAATACTATAAGTACATGGAAAAACTATGAGCTGCTAGAATTTATTTAGTATGTTAGAGGGGGAATATAGTTCCCTAATGCAATTTTCAAAATGCAGATCTTAGGGACCAGACAGGTTTTCCTTCCTTTTTCAAGGAAACTGAAGCAGAGCTGGGCTCAGAAAATTCAAATTCAAGGGCCAATTTCTAAAAGCCACTTTGAATTGTTTTCCTCAAGAATGTGTCAAAAAAGTACACCAAAAAGAACTTTAAAAACCCTCTCTGGGAGAGAGATCCAAGACGGCAGGTTAGCAACAGCTCAGGATTGTAGCTCCCAGTGAAAGCGCAGAGAGCGAGCGGACGCTACAATTTCAGACGACTTTCTGTTGCCCACAAACTGGGAGCTACCCAGCAGAGGAGCCACACGGGTCGCCAGCGCGACTCTTTTGGCCGGCGCGGTGCTTCTCGGTGCAGAGTATACGGGACTGGGTGCCCTTTGAGTCGGGCTCGGCTGGTCCCATCCCCACAAGGAGAACAGCAATTGGAAGCGCTGAGGACTGAGAGTTTCACAGTAAGCACAGCTGAACACGGGAAGGCCTAGCTCTGTGG